>JBCAUI010482171.1:0-13644 GCA_038406195.1 Haplosyllis anthogorgicola
AAGACAACACATTAACTCACATAATTTTTCATACACACTCACACACTCATACCACTCATACACACACTCATACACCCGACATTCCTCCCCCCCGTACACTCACTGCCCCAGAACCAACTGGGAGACTCACTACCCACTCTCTTCTTCATTCATACAGGTATATAAAAAACAAAAACCCAAGAACTGTTAACTCCCAACCCCGCTGACCTGGTAAACCCCACATATATACAATAACCAGGCAACCTGAACCCACCCCAACAAGATCATATTTTCCAAGCATATTTATCAACACCTGAGAAACAAACCCTTCCCACACAACACCTCTGGCCCACAACACAGACAATGCATAACACCAAGACTCAGAAACCAACAAAAGACCAAGACACACAACCTGACAAAGAGGACACCAGAGAGAAAGAAGGGAAGAAGGAAGGATGGGGGGTGTGTGAAGGTAACAGCAAGAGAGAAAGAAGGAAGGGGACAGGAGAGGGGCAATTTTCTTTATCTAATGGGGTATGGGGTGCATTCGATAGACACGCGGCCAATAGGCTGTTTCATTAAAATACTTACTCTTTTAAACTGCAAGAGGGAAAGAACCTTGTAACTTAACCTCACTAATAAATAACTGTTGCCACTATATTTCACCACGATAGAAAAACGACTCAACTTGCAATTCGATTTAGGCACGAAAATTACTGTTAAGGAGAGACGAAAAAATGCGAAAAAAGAAAATTGTGTTTATTTGTGGTGGTGGTTGAGTTGTGACGGGGTGATGGGGGTGTGGGTTAAATGGGCAGTGATTGATGAGGCTTAATTACGTGGTAATGTGACCCGCGGCTGTGTGCAGGGTTGTGTGGTGCTGCGACAGTAGAGAGGTGAAGCTACACGGGGTACTAACGTTAAACTACGTTTACGTTTAAAGATGAGGTAAAATTGAGCTGTCCCCACAGTTTCGAAATGTCCTCATAATTTTTATGTAAAATCAGAGGATGAAATGTTTGATGAACATTTTGAGAACAAAAGGCGCTTTTGTCTGAGTTAAAAACACAGCATGGAATTACACTGATGCAAAATTTCAGGAGCTGCCGTCTGACTTTTTGAAGTAGGAAAGATTTTAACTATGATGTTAAGCGATGAAAGTGTGTCCCATGGAATATTCTACGTCAGCAGTGAATGCAATTCACAGGCATAATACCGTGTAGGTAGGGTGAGTTTTAACTAGGACTAGGATATACAGCAGGACAATATATAACGTACCGCGTTACATAGATCCACATTCTATGTCAAGAGCAAACGTGACGTCGCTACATCACTTGTTACATAATTATTGCATCTTCTTAAAATTCTACTTGTTCTGAAATTCAATTTTACAGCTCACAAGTAATTCAAACGGAAATTATGAAATCGAGTACTTAGTAGTTTGCGAATAATTTTATATAACGTTTGTTACTGAGGTAGAAACTGGTGTTTTCATGCTCAATTTAAACATGTGAGGTGACGTAGAAGCGTGTGACTTGACCTCGCGACATTCTGAGATGTTTAACTCACATCATGATGAGGCGCCTTTTGTAGGAAAAACGGGGAAATTAAGGCAATCAATAATCAGCCTTAATTGATTGATTTTAAAAAGTCATATTAAATTAACTGGTAGAGAATGAGATAGTAGGCTATGTGTGTTCAGTCACGGAACAATGGATTCCTAACTGCTGTAAGTGACACGATTTTAAACTGTTTATAAAATGAGCAGCAGTGACACATTGGAATCATGCGGGATGCTTATGCTAAAGGAAAAATATGATCCTTGATTTGAGTGTAGATTTTCAAAATGAAATAAAACTTCAGAGTTTTGAAGTTAAAATATCATTTTGGACTTGAATCATCTGGTTTCAGCTGCTATTTAGGGTTTAGTTTATTTCTTTATTTATAATGAAATTTTTTTATCGAGAAAAGGGTAAATGTATTTAATCGAATCAAATAAATAAGTAAAGATATAAAAAGGAAAAAAGAAAGAAAGGAAGAAGAAAAGAAGGAAAGAAATATTGTTCACTTTGAGAACAATAGAAAATAATTTGACCTGAAGAATTGAGCAGCATCAAATTTCTATTGTCTTTTTACATTTCTCTCAATCAGAACTGAGATCTGGGTCAGTAAGACAGTACCTTTTGCTCATTCTTGAGGTTGATAGAAGCAAATTACATTCTTACATCAGTTTTCCTTGTTAATTATTCCAAAAGAGCCTAAGTTTACTTTAGATTTTTTTAGCTACAATCTTATCACAGGTTCTTCAGATGTAGGTCACATTTATTACGACCTCTCAGGGGATTCCTGTAAATCTTTGGGGTATTGGGAACGAAGACGTTTACGCTGTGCTAATGAGGCGCACAATAAAAATGCAGAGGGTGAAATTATTATCAGTTTTCAAACAATATTATATCAAAAGTACAGAATGGAATTCTTTTCTTTCCTCTCTTTTTTTGTTCTGTACGTTTCCAAATTGAGAGGAATTTAAGTGACTGCGTCTAATTCTTTTGCTGCATTGTAATATAATGTTTTGCACTCATATTTCTTGGACTGCTGACTTAAATTAATAGAGAATTGACCGTGTTTGGTGAATGTAGTGGAGGCATTGGGTTGTAAACTGAGTCCCCAGTGCTTCTTCTAACACACAGTGATTCTAGTTTATTTGAAGTGACAGGTCTCGATTGCAAGCGCTCGATTAATATGTATGAAATCTATTAAGTTTTGAGCCCAGGCCCGCGGCACTTTACGTTTAGTAGAGGCATCTGTTCTGCCGTGGAACCCCCCATTACTGTCACATTTATCAATCATTCAATACCACGTATGCCTCCTATAATTGCCTAACTATATCAACTTGGAAGCATACCAATTCAATCTCATCAAAAAGATAACCAAACAAGGCATAAAACAGGCCCTGAATGAGCTCTGGTCCTCCCCCTAAGGACTTAATCATATTTGCGGCACTGTGATTGGCTGGCTGGGGTAGTTTCCCAGAACTCCCTGCTGTAGGAGGAACAGGCTCAGCTCGTTCATCACTCTCCTTGTTAACCGAGTCAATTTGGCGTGCAGTCGTCATATGGCAGAGAGAGACACAGAGACAGAGAGAGGGAGAGTACTACTGATCAAGCAGTACATGGATACTCACTCACATAGTTAAGCACTGCTGAAGGACAGATAGAGAAAAGTGTCATGGGCTTCTTGCCCTGAACAACAACAACAGCAGTGTCAGTAACAACAGTAACAACATCATTAGCAACAGTACAGTTGTTTGATGTCCATCACGTGGTGAGCTGACAGACGAGTGACCAGATGACAACAGTGCCTGTGAGACAATAGGCACCAGCCAGGTACAAGCCAGGTCAGGTCAGGACAATACGTTACACAGCTAATTAGCAGAGGTTAGGTCCTCACAGTACCAGTAACACTTAAAGAGGCAAAGGACGTAGAATCTGGTGATTTGATTACTCCAGTGAAGTGACCCTGTTGTTATTGGGAGGATCAGGGCCAAACAAGCGGCCTTGCAGCTCGACAGTACGTAGCTAACAGGCTGACTACAAGCCCTGTGCTCGGACGTAGAATCTGGTGACTTTTCGTCGGCTCGTACTGACGGTTGAGATGGACACGGCCACGCGGATATTCACGGAACATCCTCCGTCAGTCGGCGGCCCCTTCACGCACCCCTCCTCAGCCGCCGCCGCCGGCTTCCACGCCAACATGCACGCCTTCCACCCGTCGCCCTACAGCACGGCCTTCGCCTCGTCCCTCGCTGCGGCTATCCCCACCTCCCTGGCGGCAGCCGCCTCGTTCAGCGCAGGGTTTCACCGGGACTTCGCGCGCGGGAGCCCAGCCGGCGCGGGGCTCGTCGGGTCCCCGCCTGGGTTCAGCGCCTCGGCAGTCGCGATGGAAGGGATGCTCGCCGGCGGGAGGGGAGTGATGATCCATGCAGGACACAGCCCCGGCAGCCACGCGAGCAAATCTCCCGGCGGAGGTAAGTAACGGTTAAAATTCTACTCTACGTACCGAAAAACCATGGCAATTTGTATAACAAGAAATCATAGGCCGTTTGTTACATTTACATGGGGATCTACTTGGGAACATCACTTATTTTAAGTTTTTTTACATCTATATTCTTTGAAATCAGACCAACAGTTCTGTCAATATTTGTCACATTAGAAACGATAGAAATTTATGCAGCATGGGATGGAAGTCTTGGTCAAAAATTGAAGCTTTGTTTTCTATTTGAACACAACCACAATCTATTGTGTATGAAGGCCTGTAACTGTGCGACTGGGCAGCAAAACACTGTTTCAAGATTAACACAATTTGTGTCATGCTGTTGCTGACCTGTTTTTATAAAAAAATACTTTTGTTCATAATCTTTGACTACTTCTTAAAAATGTACACATAGCAGTGAAGAGGAAAAATGTGAATCTCTGCGGTAGGAACAAGTATGCAATGTGCAAAGTAAAATACTATTAATTTTGAAAAAGTCTCGGAAGAAAGAATTCCACGCTTTGCTGATGACGAGAACAAAACACGGCGTCAAATTCTGTTTTTCCTAATTAAAGGAAGTTCTGTTGTTTTCAAAAGTGTTTGTTTAAAGCGTTTGCCCAAATTGTGTGTCAGATCAAGAAATGACAGGAAATTTTACCCCTCGCAAAGTACGTGAACTGGCCAACGGAGTATCATGTACCTCTTAGCACAGCACTTGGAACAAAAGGTTTAAAGGTACGAGAGCCCATCGACCAGATACAATTTCCATTGGCTGTATGGCGCATTTCTTGATCTGTTGAAAATCTTTAACCATATAGAAAATGCTTGCATACAAAATGAGCAGTGAGGTTATATAAAATTTTCTTGTATGAGAAAGTATGCATGATATCATGTGTACAAAGTAATAAAATTCTCTGCAAACAATTTTTCATTTCTCTGCAAGAGATAAAATTCAATTAATGTTCACGTAAACATAAATAACAAACCGTTTAATTGATTAATCTCTCTCTTAAATACCATGCCCGACATTTTTTAAAAACCAAATCATTAATTTTTACGTCAAAGAAATCAAAAGTGTTAAAGGGAAAGTATTCACCCCTCTGTCTGTGTGTCTGTCTGTGGTGTACCGCACAGGTGACTTTGGACGGGAGTCAAAAATTCTCGAGTGAAAACACCACTTGAAATTTCCAAGTAGCTTGTATCATTATAAACTGTTGAAAAGGGCAACAACTACGTAGCATCAAGGAGTGAATTGCAGATTTATTGTTGGTAAATTCAATTTGATTTTCCAAGACTCAAGGGTACATGCATGTCAGGGGGAAAGTGGGTAATTTCTTGCAAACTGAAGACGGATTCGTGAGACTGATTGTTATTGTTTTTTTTCAATAACAAATCAAGTAAACACCATTATTAACGTTTACATTTACCAGTAAATAACAATGTGATCAGCTGATTTCCCATTAACATTACTGAGCACTGAAAATGTTACCAAAGAAGAATTCTGTTGTTCCTGCATGCTTTTAGATTTGGAAAAATAAACTCCCAAGTTCTGCTGTTGTTCAAGTGAATATCAGTGTATGAACTTCTATTTTCCCAATTTTATTGTAAAATACCGGTGTACCGGGAATCCCTGGAAGTTAGACCACCCTGTGAATAAGACCATGGTCTTATAGCATATAATTTTATTACCACTATCATTCTCAATATATCAACACAACACACAATAAAAGACCTGATGTTGGACTTGTCATTTTATAAACAAATCAAATAAGGGAAGTTGTCAAGCAAAATATATTTTCCATTTATTGAGTGAATTTCATGACAAAGTGTTTACATTATAGTTCATAATGAGAAATCTGCATAAAGGTAGTTCCCAAATGTTAGACCGTATCCCCACTGATAAGAACATAGTCTTATAAAACGGCCAAGTTTTACTTCCGGAAAAGGGCTGTCCCCGCAAATAAGCCCAGGGCTAACTTCCGGGGATTCCCGGTAAGTCTGAACTGCAGGAAGAAATTTACGTCAAGTGACCGTGCTATGGTGCTTAACTTGTTATTTCAACATAATTTTATGCATTGGCCGAGGAGGTTGCAAACTGAGTAGCCATCCTGATTCAGCACCATTCACTAGACAGTTGAATCAATAGTTCGTATCAATAATAATCTCACTTTGAAAATTTCTACCCAGTCAAAATAACGGCACAGGAACTTAACACTGAAAGTTCTTTCCTTACAATGATGTAAACAATGTAAATCGTGAATGTTGTTAGCTGCAAGATAAATTTTTTAAAAATGGTCTAAGCGCTTTCTTTAGGCACAGTATGGTACAGGCTATTTAATATTATAAACTCAGGGGCCTTGTTTAAATTAATTAAACAAAATACATGTCTTCTCTCGAGAATTTCACGCTGTGTTTTATACCCATCAATAGCACAGCGTGTAACTCTTTTGTTCCCAAATTAATAAGATTTTCTTGATTTAAAATCTTGTTTCCCTAAAAGGCTGTGATGTTCAGCGTTTATCTGTCTGCTGGGGGTCGGGCAGATGATCTGGTTACCATGACATAATGTTGTCATAACAACAGATCATCCTCCTTTAGACTCATTAAACACAACACTCAATTAGCGAGGTCAAGTTTCACGTTCTCCTCTCTGTAACGTGAAAATTAAAGTGTAATTTTAATTACAAATTTATGGACTAAAAATATGTCACTTGAAACACAATTACACAATGATTCTCCCATCAAGTTTTGTCAATATTTCGAAGTAAAAATGCAGATCATACAAATTATTCATTTTCACAGCTCCGCACCATGGTTATATCTGAAAACAATTCCTAAGTTAACCGCCATTTAATTTGATAAATTCAGGATACTTGTGTTAAACTAATTAGACACATAAATAGATCAAGCGGAGCGAAACTGGGTGGGGTTTTTTTTAAAATTATATTTTTATTGTATGTTGAGTAAAGCGAGGCTTACAGTTTCTTTTATAGAAATTGTAGTCTAATTTCTATATCGTCCCGAGATGCCAGGGCTTCAAAGCTGGGCCTCCAAAAATTGAGGCTTGAGGCCCCCTGGATCACCACTGTATGTAACATGAATAGATTGTACAATTTTGGTTAAAACTATTTGAAATAATAATGAAACAGAACATTGAAAAAATACATTGACAATGAGTAGTTTAATTTTTGTATTGCAACATTACCCCTCTACCACTATGGCTTTCTCATTTTGCGGCGTACAGTTTAGAGGAGTATTGTTTTCATGGCGTAAAATGTTAGGAGACACATCTTGCTGCTCATTTACAAAGTCTGTAATTATGTGGAGACAAACTGAGATTAATACGAGAAGCGACACAAAACAAGGCTAATTACGGTTAAACCGGCCCGGGCGGGGGCAATAGTGCGACATGTGGTCGGGTGAAATTGTCCCCGGGTCCCCCGGGTGATGGGGGTGGTGTCCCCCGGGGGCTGAGGCCCTGCAGCCCGGGAGCAGACAGGGGGATCAGCCGGGGCGGGGGCTGGGGGCCGGGGGCGGGCAGTCACCGAGGGGGAAAATCCCCTTCTGTGCAAAAATGAACATTCATAAATGGTAAATTAAAAGATGATCTTAAATAGATGAGTAGATGCGAATCTCTTTGGTCATTATGTAAATTTCTCCGGATTTCCGAATCTTTTATTAATTTAGAATTAATTAATGGTTCCGCGTTGGTCTTAAATATTCACTTAAACCACAATGTAAATTTATTCGCTTTCCCGATCATTTCAATTTGTGAATATTAATAGATGTTTTACATGATATGAAGATCTATTTTCACAAGTAAATATAATCATGAAATTTGGTCATTTTTGGAACAACTCAATTTTTGTCACAAATAATGCATGTGCAATTTTATTTTGAGATGAAGTAAAATTCAAATGCAATTTCCCACAGTAACACTGTATACAAATTGAATATTTAAAAAATTACTGTTGAATAGTGGCAGCTAATAGTTATGGTTCCCTTAAAAGTTTTAAATGTTAAGACATTTGTTATTCCAAAAGACATCCATAAATGTTATCTCAAAGAGGTGACAATGTTTAGGAAGCAGAACAAAAGAGATGATTTGCATAAGTCTATTTCTGAGATCAATTAAACAGCTCTCCATATGCCTCTCTGTGTCAGGCCTTATGTTCACCAGTTAATATATTCACTTAAATTATTTCATTTTACGGAAGATGGCCATAAACAGTTTTAAGCTTCTGAATCAAATTTAAATGTGAGGACAACAAAGAGAGAGATCAATTGGAAAGGAAAGACATAATAAATTTTAACCCTCCTTATATAAAATGCTAAACACTGACAAATGCTAAAACATGAATAATTAAGAGTTCTCCATTAAATGTCTCCATCAAATGCTAAATGAAGTCTAGAAATTGAGGTATTTATGGAGGTAAACTCTTAACAAATGCTGAAGAAGATGAAAGGAAGACAGAAAGCAGACATCATAAATTCTCAGACTAAAATCAATTAATTTAAATTCCTTGTTCTTAATTCTTCAACTATTGACCCTCTTTAAGCAGATGCAGAAATAAACAAAAGCATGCCTCCAATAAATTGATAGCGCATTTGCCTTAGATTCTCTAAAGCATTTGATGTGTATTATTTATTGATTTGTAGTATATTACAAGTGACAGTTTGAGTATATCTGTATTGTAAACTAAATGGAGTCATTTGAATCTCATGGCCTGGGGGCCTCAGTGATGTCATCTCAGAGATATATAGCTGCCCCGTACACCACTCTGCGTGGTATCAATTCATGTTAAGGACCCTCTCTATGTACAGCAAAGTTCCAATGACAAGAGTACAAAAAAAGGAATGGCATGTCAAGAAATGATAGTTTGTCATTATGCCATGGAAAACTGAAATGCTTGTGTCGCCTTGTTAAGTCACTATTAATTTTTTGCGGATTTGAAAATTTCAAACAGATTGAAAACAATTCTGACATTTATCTGTTACATAATAATATGAAAATACATTTGATTTTGTCAAATTTACAATTCAAAACTTTATTGTGTTTTTTTTTATAGTTTTTTAAATGTTCTGCAATTATTGCACCAAAAATCATCAATAATTTAAATAAATAAAAAGTTGGTGTGTATTGTCGTTAAACACTGAGAATAAATTAATTGTGAGATACGAGGTTTTAAATGTTAGACTTCACACTTTGTAAAAACATGAATAGCATACAAAATTATTTGTACATGTTTTTGAAAATTAAGAAATATGCAGAAACAATCCTTTCAGTTAGTTCACATGCAGACATCACCAGATTCCACTAATCAATATTTACAAGTTGCCTATCTTAGTGACGTTCATTAATACATTACGTCGCTTTCATGTCAGGCGACGTTACGTCACAGACGTAAACAAGACGTCGCGGCCGAGATAAACAATGCCCGGGGCAAGGTGCTTGTTTAGCGAGTATTCTTGGAGGTTGATCAGGCCGAAAATTAACGACCCGGGGCTAAAATAAAGACACGTAAATAATTGATAGGTTGTTTCACGAAGCGTTGAGCACCACAGGGACACGATAAACGCAGTCTCCAACACGTCTTTCCTCAGAATTCATTTTGTTTTATTAGCTCATTTCTTACACACAGGGACGACAACGCATTTACGCTTAGTTTAGAGTAATGCAAGGGCGCCCCCAAGACTTCATTTAACTGACAAGATACAATAGCCATAGCATTAAATAACTCCGTGTCCTGGCACAGGAAAATTGTGTTTGTCCAAATGTTTATTTATGGCAACGACGGAGACTTTCTGCTGAAGAGTACGAGTGAACACTTTTCAATTGTTTTAGACAGAAATAGTCTTGGTTTGGCTTTGAAACCCGTGGGCATGTAGTCACCCCAAGTCTGAAACAGGGTACGGATGGCCCCCAAAATGGACTAATAATGTGCCTTAGACTATAAGTCATTAGATTTAGTATGAGACTAAGTATGAATTATTTTGCATTTATTTATACTTGACAGACACAAGCAAAGAAGACCTCGATAAGGACTCGGCGGCGTCCAAACGCCGGCGCACGCGCACTAACTTCACCGGATGGCAGCTGGAGGAACTGGAGAAAGCATTCCAGGACTCTCACTACCCGGATGTATTCATGCGCGAAGCTCTCGCGCTCAAACTAGATCTCGTCGAATCTCGTGTACAGGTCAGTGTTCTCATTATACTCTCATTCTCTCGTTCTCTCGGTCTCAACTCTCGTACTCAAACCAAGTCTCGTGGAATCTCGAGTTCATCAAATTCTCTGATACCTAAAACATATAGATTCAGATTGAGAATTTAGGTCTGTTTGAAAACAAAAAAAATCCACACCGTGCCATTGAATGCACATAGAAACACAGTGTGAAATTCTATTGTTTCAAATTCAAGAACTATTTCTTGAGTTTAAAATCTTGTGTGTCACATTACATTTGATTTTTTCAATACGTTGCAGCAAAGAACGAATGAATTTCACACTGTGTATTGATGTACATATGAAAGCAAAGTGTGCAGTGCTGTATTTTTACAGGGATAGGATTTTCATTATTTGTCATGCTGCCCTTTAATTTTTATGATACGTCGTCTGTAAACAATTAAACTAGTGACGAGATTAAACTAAAAGAATAGCTCTTCACAGTTCTGGCGATCTTACCCGAAGGTTCGCTTCTTTTCGATTCGGTGTCGTGTAATTGTGTCTTGATGATGTCAAAGACAAACGGGCTGAGGGGCTGCAGCGAGGAGCTGGTACTCAAAGGGACCAGCTGAGGGCTGCAGCGGGGAGCTGGTACTCAAAGGGCTGAGGTGCTGCAGCGGGGAGCTAGTACTCAAAGGGACCGTCTGAGGGCTGCAGCGGGGAGCTGGTACTCAAAGGGCTGAGGGGCTGCAGCGGGGAGCTGGTACTCAAAGGGACCGTCTAACGTGTCGAATAAAAGCCTTTTTTGCGACAAAAATTGCTATGCTTTGTATTTCCAAAGAATTTCGCATATCATTTTTGTTTCCGATCGAAACTGTTTTGCACCTTTTTGCAATGTTATAAAAAGACGCTGGTGGATCTCGAGCTCAATGCTGGTAGCACTTGTGTATCACAGTTCTCAACCCTGTCGCTGACACACATAAGGGTCTTCAGAAGTGTCGTCGAGGGCTTTTGCCAAGCGGTGACTTGTGTCTTCAGGTGTTTCTGGAAGTGACCCGAAGACCGGTTTTTGTGTTGATCACCCCTAAAAATCTGTCGGCGACCCCTTGAAAACTGTCCCACCGGTATTACTATCTCACATCTCTACCCCTTGTCTGGTCTTCAGTATGGCAGTAACATTCTTAGTCTTAATACGACAGGTCTGTCGTTCGACTCCCGAGGGGTGGCACTTATGTAGCACGGTTTTCACTGCGGTCGCCGAACCAAGGAAGTGTCATCAGTGTTGTCGTCGGGTTGCTGCACACAAGTGGGTTAGCAAAATGTGTTGCTGGAAATGGTCCGACGACACCTTTTACGTGTCGGAGACCCTGTCGGCAACTTTATACAAGTAACTGGAATCTTCAATTGTCTCGGCGACCGCTCGAAAAGTGTCACACAAGTCCCATCAAGGATTCCCAATTTGTTGCTGGGCTCTACCTGATCCGGGAGGTTTCTCCCCGTTTGCCCCGCGGGTAGATGAGAAGAGGAGGCGAACCCGATGCGGTGGAGGCTGATTGATTGCTTAATGAAATAAACATTGTTTGGGCATGTGTCTCTGCCTGTCTCTCTCCGTGTCTCTCTGTCTCTCTCTGGGACGGTGTGAGGAGCCCTATTAGGACTCTGAGTGAGAAACACAGGATCATTTACATCCACAACCACCGAGGCTCCAGCCTCCAGAAGGGTTGAGCCATCATCCCCGACAAGACTCAGCTGAAGGGTGGGGCTATCTGGGTCACTAGATGGTTGGGTCTCTGGAAGATTTAGGTTGGTTCAATCATAAGCAGATAAGACTTGATAAGTTTACCTGTCCATGGGTTATTGAAACACCAAATGTTCAAAATTGTTGGATGATTAACTTGCTTCAGTGTCCTGGGTAGGGTGAATCGAGAAGAATCAGATAAGAAAAGGGATAGCTGTGTATCCTACACATTGCTGGTATCAGTTTTACATCTTGAATTGGTGATAGTATTGGTCAAAATTGATGACGGTCCTTGCCAATACTTTCATAGCCCAAAAACTTGTTGAAGCCCTGACTGACTGAATGACTGCTCTGCAAACATGTCTAATTGCCGATTCAGTTAGTGGCGGAAGGACAGGACCCAATCACGACATTTCCGGTGATCAATAGATTACTGCGCGGGTAGACGGGGGAGTTATTCCGATCCCGCGTAATTTGACGCGCATTAAGCCCGCTGCGCGCGTGTCTTATTGGTATTTAATGCGCTGATAATTTAATTGGACAAATAAAGAGCAATGAAAGGGACAAACGAAAGAATCGATTCAATATTCAGCGCGAGGAAATGAATTTCCCAGAGAGAAAATTTCTTGTAAAAACAGAAGGAAATTTATGCAACTCCGTTTGGAGATATTTTGCAGCTCCTGGAATTTCTATCAGTTTGGAAATGTACAGAACAAAGGAGAGAACAGAAGAATTGTGCTTTTCATATGCTATTATTCCAAAACTGATAGGAATTTCATCCTGTAAAATGGTTGTTATAAAATATATTGTGGAGAAAATAATCCCTTGAAATTAGCAACAGAATGTACAAATCATGAAATTCTATTCAGTTTTGGAACAATAGTACATCAAAAGCACAGCATGGAACTCTTATGTTTTCTCTTTTGTTTTGTACGCTCCTAAATTTACAGGAATTTCTGGATTTGAAATGAAATTAATTTTGAAATGGAAGTCGGTTGCACTAAAGATATCTATCAATTTGGGAATTTTTTGGAACAATAGAATTAATATATATTCTAATTCGCATAAAAGCACGACGTAAAATTCTATTGTTCCAAAACTGATTGAATGTTTTAAAGATAAATTTACCTTTACAAGTCGGTTTTAGATTATTCCTGAAAGACAGTATGAATTGGTGGGATTACACTGTATTTTGGTGATGTTCTTTGATATTGTAACGTATGTTGTTGTCGGCTTGCTTTTTTTACACGATTTATTCCAACATGGCGATCCAATATCAAAACAACAATGCGGTTTGAAAAATAGATAAAGAGACAAGTTTTCTGTGATTTAATTGGATTTTGATTGCGTCGTCAACTATTTCAGTCAACAAGCGATCGTCCCTCTGGCGGAAGGAGGAGAAGCGGAGGAAATTAAACGGCGGAGATGTAACACAGCGAATTAATTAGACAATAACCGCCTTGTAATGCGACACTAATTAGGATTCTTTATTTTATCGTTTGGATTACATTTCCTGCCGCGTTTGAAATCAGAATTTCGGAAAAAAAGAAATCATAGATGAAGCATGTTATGCTTCGCAAAATATTGCCATGTACATCACACTGAACATGATCAGGGGCGTGATACGAAAAGTAACACTTCCCATTGCCAGTTTTTTAATCCGGCTTAATCATGAAAATATGAGCAAAAATAGAAAATCCCTTGCGTACATTCGGATCTAAAGGAGTTAAAG
>JBCAUI010482282.1:0-13643 GCA_038406195.1 Haplosyllis anthogorgicola
TGTGCATGTACTAGTGTAGATGGCTTGCTTCAAAGAAATATCAGAAACAAGTTCATTTCAGTTATTCATCTGTATTTCTGTATTTGTCCATATTCACCTGTATTTGTCCTTATTTGCCGCATATATATTCATCCGTATTTGTCAGTATTTGCCACGAAGACAGCTTAATAATTAGTGGGCATGCTCATTAGGGCAATCTCAAGACACAGTCTCAACGAGGCTCAGGCAGGTTCTCTCCTGTAAAATAAGACAGTTTGGGGGGGTTTTTACGATAAACTCCTGTCATCCCTCTATCAAACTGAGCCTTCACAAAGAAGTTGAATTTAAAATTAAATTTTCTACAAAGCAATTTAACAGGCCCTCCGGTCAAAGAAAACTCCATTTTTTTTTTATCAAATTTGATGTTGGAAGTGTAAGGGTTAACAAATTGCAATTTTTGAGTTCTTGAAATGTACTGAGGTTATCTTAATTAAATTTATTGATATTAGTATTTTCTGATACACAGTTTCCAGGCCGTGTCCATAGCAACAAAGTGTCAACAAGCATGGCTTCCAAGTTGTGATTATTGTTGCGATTATATTTAAAATATTTATATGTTTTATGTGATATAGGAATTATTTTATAACTCAAAATACAACGTTTTTATGCTAGGATGGCATACAACAAAAATCTAAATCAAACTGGTTAGCAATTTTTTCCATATTTTTACATAAATTGAAAGTTCATGGAAATTAGGCTAATTGTGTTAAATTTAACCATTAAAAACTATGTTATTCTTTGTATTTTTGAATGCTAACCAAAAATAATACTTTAACAGGGTGGTTTTACCACGCACCAGCCAAACCAAAGAATTTACCACCACAAGGTGCACCTCCAACGTCACAGATCCCGGGCCTTAGTGATGTCAGTCACCTACCAGAGGAGGATTCACCAAGGTGCGAATCGTTTAGAGTTTGCTTATTCAAATTATTGGAAATAAAATAAAGACTCGTTGACAAATTTCCTTTTGCGAATGAATTTGGGTAAAAACAGCAAGTATGAAAAAAAAACAACAACAACAAAAAAAACTGGCAATGATAACATAATCCATCATTTGAACTAATTCGCTTACTTTTGCTTTATCATTACGTTTAGGAAGACTTGGATTAAAGATACAGACAGCAAATACATCGTGCTGGCAAAACAGGGAGGACGACCAGATCTTCTCAGGTAAGTAAAACAAACTAATAATGATAACGAACTTTGCATTACTGTGTAATCATGTTTGGATTAGCGCAAAGACAGAGAAACAAGTAAAGTACGATAACGTTTTTGTATCCTTTTCAGGTTTAGATCTCCAAAACCGCCATCAGACGGACCAAAAGGTTATCCTCGATGTGAATGGTTCTATCTCGAGGACAATGCAATAGAAGATGCTGAGCTGAATCCTCCAGAGCAACAGTAAGATCTTTTACTTTTGATTTTGGAATACAGTCTCTAAATTAATTATTCACAGTCGGATTAGTAACGCTGTTTTAAATTTGCATGCCATGTGCCACAGCATTGGCAGGCAGCATTGCAACTTTGCACTGGATGTTGAGTGCCCTCACAATAGTACCGATTAACCCCTTAACTAACCGTCACCATATTGTCCTTTACTTTGTTTAATGATATAAAAACATTTGACCAAAATGTGCAAACAGTAGAAAATGTATATTTTTCACCATTCCAGAACGAAGCACGAATTTCTTCTACCGGACTACATGGTACATCACACATACAACTCAAAAGGTGATCATCCGGATCACAATGGATATGTTCCCTCCAGTAGTTATGCACCGAGACGAGCACCTTTTGAACATGATCATCATTCCGCATTTGAAAGAGACAATAATCCCACAGTAAGTCCGCTCAAATCAACTGATACAGAAATCAGTTCATTTTAGTTCGGTGCTTTCAAGGTAATGAGGCACTCCCACATTTTGTATCCATGCTCATTATATTATTTCCCCCTTTTACCTAATTTTTGAATAAAAAGTAGTTTCATACAAAAGTACACGAGGCCTATTCTATGAATAAACATGACCACAAAGTGAAATGTAGTCATGTCAAAATTGAATGATTTGGAACTCGTCAGAGATTTACCATGTCACTGCAGGATAAAACTCAGAAACTGCCAGAATCAAGACAAGATGGTTATGGCGTCAGGTCAGAAAAACTGAAGAATAAACCAGTCAAACATACTACACCCAAACCGGAGAGAGGTAGAGGACCAGAGCCCGAGTATGAAGGACATGAAAAGAAATACAAACCTGTGTGAGTAAAAAAATAATTCATTAAAATGCAAGTGTTCTAAAATGTATCATTTCAAAACAGAAGAATTATCTCAGTACATTAATTCATATCATTTTCCCTTGACTGGATAGATTTAAACCGGAGGAAGAGGACAGGCCTGTCATGTCAAAGATCTTATCGTTTGGATACCAGAGAGATTGGGAAAACCGGAAAGAGCAGTGGGAGAAGGAACAGCAAAAGTTTGCTCAAGTAAATATATATTTTTTACTATTAAAAGTTTGCTCAAGTAAATATATATATTTTTTTACTATTAACAGTTACATTTGTCGTATCAGATAAAATTTCGAGAATAAAAAATGTTGGGTATTTTTCGTAATATAATTTTTGCATTTTGTGCATGCAGGACCACAAAGAAATGGATAGTAGGAATGAAAAGATGGTATCCGAATATCAAAAAGGCTATCAAGGGACTCCACCAGCCAGTAAAACTAGATTATCTTCAAATTCCAATAGATCACAGTGAGTAGTATCTCAACAAATGTTCGATGTTAATTTTTGACAGCATACTAAAGTGCGTCAGAATTACATCTACAGCTAAGTAAGTGCTTCGACCAGAATTATATTTCACTGTATTAAGAGTGTTTCAAAATAATTTTGAAAGCAACTACATACATGTATTTTCAATTTATTACCCAGGAGAGCTGAAAGTAAATCGGAGAAAAAAGAAGCCGATAAATTAGAAAAAGAGCTTTTTAAATTGAGCAAGTAAGTATGACTCGATCTTCTTGTTTTGTTTTACAACTCTCATTTTACTTTCTCTAGCAGACTTTCCTTTGTAAATACATTTGATTTCTACTATGTGTTATGCGGAAGTTGGGTCAATACAGTAAAATCTGCTTTGAATGAACTGTCGCTTAAGGGTTAAACAATACAGGTGAAATACATTAAGTAAGCCCATGCAATGGAGTATAAAATACTAAAGGGCAATAAAAAGTACGTGGATGACAGTAGTTCACCGTGTTGTTGGTTCGTCCAATGCAGGTTTTGCTGTTTATTAAAACTGGCATCAATTACTGAATATTATTTTTGACATTTAGTAAAGAAATGAAAAGCTGTTCTCAGTACAGTATTCTTGGCCAAAAGATGCGTCGCGTATTTTCGTCCCACATGGATGTCAAATACAATATCTTAGGCCAGCCTATACTGCCTCATAACTACCAACAGGTTTAAGGTGATTTCCCATAATAAAAACAAATACCATTCTCCATTTAAAAAAGGCAAAATTTTGCCCAAATATTGATCCTGCTCTGTTCAAATACACAGATGTTCTGAATCATGTGAATGAACGTTGTTACATTATATCAAGGTACATGTACCTTGGTTTAAATTGGGAATGGTACTTTTGTTCTGTACTGTAGAACTGTAAGGAAAATTAAACCTCACTTGGTAGTGAAAAAGTAATGCTATCTGTTCTGTGTAAGATCAACCAGGGTCGATATGCAATTACCACCGATTCTCTTATGAGATCAAATCTCCCTGCCTGCAATTGTAACTAACACCGAAGTTTGTGGTTAGAAAATCAAAAGAACCTACTGTCTTCAATTTCCAAGCTTTCACCCATTAGTTCCATTATTATCTACCTCCGCATTATTTTTTCTCTTTTTTCACTACAGTCGTCCCCGCTTATATCGATATCGCTTTTTCGATGTATCGCTTATTTCGATACATTTTCCTTGCCAAAAATATCGATATATCCGGGGATGACTGTACTTAGGCTAGTTTTGTATTATTTTGCATTTTAGTTACACTGTAGCACTTACTTCTTTTTCGATTTCCTAGATGATTATTGTTATACTTCAAATTCAATATTAAAGAACAAATGGATTTCATATGTGATTGGAAGTGCACACCTGAAAAGTCTCTTTATTCTCTTTGATATTTTTTCAGATTCAAGAATGTATCTTCACGTATTGACTCGCAAAGACACTCACAACCAGTTCGTACCTAGTCATTTTCATATAATTGAGGATGTGACATAAAGCGAGTAGGGAGGTAGGAGTGGGTAATCAAATCAGTGTATATTAATCAGTTAAATAAGGTAGAATTCGGGGTAGGGAGGGAGGGCTGTAAAGTAAAAGGAACGTGAACCGTGGCAACTGAAATTGTTTGTGAATACAAATGAGTGTATAATTTTAGTGTATTGTGCACTACCTGCTATTTTTATGATGATTGGGCTGCACTGTCTATATGTTTTAAAAAAGTAAAAGACGATATGCCCTTGCTGAAAATAAAACTTGCATCTTTTACAGACTCAAATTTTAATACCAATGCAAAATAACTGTGATTTCTTGCTGAAAATACAGCTTGCATTTTGTGCAGACTCTAATTTTAATTGTAATACAACGTAACTGTGATATATTTTACAATGAACCAATTTACTGTATGAGACAACCAATTTACATGTACACGTATTTTAGAAATAGATCTATTATATCACCAATGAATGGCAAATAGAAAAGACCAATTTCTTGTCAGTATTTGTTACTTTAAACCAGAGGAACTCACTTCACGTATTAGTTATTATTTGTACTGTATGCCAAATTGTTTTTATAAAAATAGTATTCTGCAAATGATGACACAAATGTTATTGGTAAATGTTAATTTCTGTACATACTTTTTCTGTTGCTATTGATTGTTGAAAATTGCGCATACATATCATGTTATTGTTATTGGAAGAGTACGATGGTATACCACTTACAGTGAGTCTATCTTTTAAAGGTGAGTCTATCTTTTAAAGCCAGTTACAGTGACGAAAAGAAAATCCAATCATGTTTCTCTTAGCAAATGGTGTCGTAAAGAGTATCCAGAACAGTACTTGAAAATTGCTGATATTTCTTTTGAAGCAAACGCATTCTATTTGCTAAAACTCAATGAATCTGTAATTAGTACCGAAACTGAACTAATATTGAAAATAAACTAAAGTTTGGTCAAATAATTTCATATTTATTTATCTCCTAAACCAACATTATGTCTCATAAGAACTGCAGTTTTTGCAGTATCTATTTTATATCGACAAGTAATACTAGAGGTACTTGAGTACTTTGATTCAATCTCAACAAATGGAGTCGTACAAATTCCAGATACAGTTTGCAGTGCAGGAAATAAGGCAAGTTTTCAATTTGACAGCAAGGCCAGCTGACCTTAAAATCAGGTTGCCCGAACTAATATGACCTGGTCCACAGTGTTTTAACGTTTATCTCCTTATTAATCACCTGGTGCTTTTGTGCAAAATTAACATTTACAAATTGAAATTCTTCATGTATTTAGTTGTTATCATCAACATAATTCTTTGTTACATTAAAAGTTAGGGTTGCCCTGCGGGGCCAGCAGTCTTTAAACTTAGGTTGACCAAACCAATATTGAGTCGCCAGGGCGGCCAGGCGAGTGCTTATTTCATACACTGAGTTTGTAACTGGCATGTGTATATTAACTAAATTATTGCAATATCACAACTTCCCCTTTTGCTTGATTAAAAGAATTTAGCAGTTTATCTTAAGTTTAACTTTACCCTGCTCGCTAAATATCACAAATTATTATTTTTCATGGTCGCTAAAATTACTGTTCGACTATCTATAACGAACTACTAATTGGTCTGACCACACAGACTGAGCAAATTGTAAACAACTATTCAACAAACATACATTTAGGAGTACACGTACGAGTATCTACTATCAAGTTATTAATACTTTGTTTTTGAAACATACTCGTTTACAGCTACAAGGACTGAACACAGCATTTCTACATCTAAATTTTTCAAAAACAAATCTGAAATATTGCTCTTAAAATGTACCTGCATACAAGTTGGTAAAACATACTACAAAATGTGAATGGTAGTTCTACACTAAAATTGAAACATTTAACAAAGATCAATAATATACCATGCCTGAGCAATACATCTAACAATACATTAAAATATACACAATATGTTTAACTGATTTTGTATGTCAGCACAAATATCGGACAAAAGCATGTAATAATTTCACTCTAATGTAACAGACGTGTACAAATATTTGCAATATCAACTCATATGTTTGATTTTCAAGTCTTGCAAATAATACTCTATAAATTCAGGCAAGGGTAACATTACCCATTAAATTTCATACGAACTCACTCAAAACAAATTAACAGTTGACTAGTGTATTGCATCAACGCTAATAATTTATCGGAAATTTCTTCCAACATGACCGACCCTCTTGCAAGAAATGAGCATTTGCACATATTTCTATATCGTATTCTGCCTACATATGAGAGTTCTTTCTTGTACGGAAATCATGATATGTATATACTACATGTTTTATCAGTGTTGCCGCTACTTTTTAAATGCGGAGGACATTTTATCCCCCCATACCTAATTTCTGGCGGTCATTTTCATTAATACAGGGGTCATTATGTTGAAGGAGTTGGTCCACAATTGAAAATGATCACCACACATTCTGTCATCTTGAACGCAATAATATAGTATCGTTTTATCATTGCACAATTCAAGATTTGGCAACACATAAGCCAAAAATTTGGTGGTCACTTGTGACCACTTACCTCAAATTCTGGGGAACATTTTCTCAATTCAGTGTGGGAAACTGCGTGCCCGTGCTGTAGCAACAACACTGTTTTATTCATGCAAGAACTTTCATAGCAGAGAAAATTTATTGCCTTAATATTTTGATATGTAGACCAAAATTTACAGTGAATACTGCATGAAAGGAAACGTTTGAAGCATGAAACTAAAATCTCAAGTGAAGCTTACATGCATGTAAATCTTGAGGAGTTGATGACAACTACCTCATGTGCATTGTAAGTTGCTTGGTCACGCTTTCTAAAAATGCACTAATGGACATTTAACGTATGAATTTAACCGCAGCAACAATATTGAGATACATACAAAGATCCCAATGTTAGGTCACTATCTGCTATAACAACACAACACTCCCCGTATATTCCATTTAATATACCCTGACAATTCGACTATCATAACTCCACATCCCGCAGAATTCGACCCTTGAATTGCCTTTTTGAGTCACTAAGCTACTCAGTCGACTAATGTATTGTCTTCACCACTTCCTACAAAAGAAACTAGCGTTAGTTCCGTGATTTTTATCACCACAATTGGATGATACATATAAAGCCCACTACATTTCACTGCGGATTTTGAGATAAATGTAAACCAATGTACATACCTTTTGATGTGAATGAGTTAGGTATGTGAGTGGCTGATCCAATAAGCTTGATTGATTCATTATGATCATGTAAACCATACCTGTATAAGTGGATAAATATGCAATGAATTTACCAATGCAGTCGACCTTCCTCTGGGCGACCACCCATTTTTTGGGAAGCAATGGGCTGGTGGTCTTGTAAAGGAGGGCTCTTTTCTGTGTAATCTAATGTGTTACATCTAAAGTCTGATAGCCTTGCAAAAAGAGGTTGGTAGTGCAAAAGATGGTCCGTGCAAAGGAATTTCGACTGTACTGTACGGAATTACTGCTAAATTCTATGCTAACCATTTATCATTTATCTTATCTAAATAGGGCAAAGAGGCATTATGAAACAGGACAGGTGCATTTTTTTGCTGTTGTTAGGGTTATAATAGTTAGTAGCTGTTTCATTAAAATCATACCTATTGCCCACCCCTACCACCTGTTCTCAGCTACTACTACAACCAGCCTCAACTCTCATTTCATCTCAATTAAATTCATGAAAATGTCTAATTGAAATATTAGGTTATGTTTTTATAAATATGACGGAACAAATTTCTGTTTCTATTAATTCTATGATGAGAACCATACATACCAGAACACGATCCAGTCCCCCTGCCTCATGCTACCAGTGCATCGCTTGAAGTACCTACAACAAACGAGTTTGCAAATTTTTTTATACAACTGCCTATTGTCTATCGAATGTGACAACACTGTTTCTAGCGACATGACGTCACAATGAAAACAACAGGTTGGGTAACAGAACTACTTCTTGACATATGAAAGTGGAAAGTGGAATGAACTGATCTTAGTTATTTCAGGCCGATGACACTTTCATTTTTTATCGTCTAATTCGATAGCTAATTGTAACGATGCTTGCTGTATGCATTTTACGTAGTGATGTGGGTTGCAAGAAATGATGGGATAAAATGTACTCGTTCGTTAAATCAACATGATATCTGACATCCTTCTAAATTTATATGCAGTTAACTGCTAGACCTACCATGGGTTAATCTTGTTGACAAGTCGAGATCGCCAGTACAGATGTTTACAGTCCCGTTGAATGCAGTCCCACAACATTTCTCCATAGCCTACTCCCTGCAATAAAATACCACAAAATCATGACCAACCTTTTCTTCTGTGCTCACACAATTTTAGATTCTTTAACTTAACTCGGTTTGGCCCTGTTAATCAGGGCATGTCTAGTATGTATATGTACATGCATTCGTATTATACCTGTTTTGCCATGCTGACGGCAAATTTATCCAAGTATGGCACACCACAGTCTTCTTCTGCTGTTATAATTGCTGCTGCATTGTAACTGAAATGATCAGATTTAATCATCCCGATATAAAAAGTATAGTATGTTCAGGTTAAATTAAATTGCAATATATCACCAATAAAAATTGTATCTTAGCAAAAACATTGCATAAAGTATAACTTTTGATATAATATCAACTCGACAAATAATTATTTACATGTACTTGAGTTATCGACTTAATATTTATTGTACTCAGATGCATAAATATATTTACTCTTCAGAAAGGTACAGCGTTTTCAACTTTGGGATTAATCTGTCGAAATAGTCTTTCTTCAAGTCTCTGCCAAAAGATCTGTAAACAAAACAGTAATTTGTTACTTGCAACATTTTATCTATTTAAAACTACCAGGAAATTTACCAGGATCCTTTAATAAGTATGCAATGTTCTATTTAGACATGTCTCTGCCCATAAAAAACCATGCAACGAAATTCTAACATGCCTGTTAATTAGTGCAAATAATCTGTTCTTGTCAACATTTTGCAGACTGCTATATTTGTGTATGGGTTCAGTCATCTTGAAGAAAGTCCCAGACCCTAAAAATAGTAAGAGTTTAAATAGTAACGAAACTGTGATTTAATGACAATTTGCTTTTTCCAGTCTCTTATTTAAATAATTATGTTACAGCTCACTAAAACCGTATTTGAAACCTGCTTAGGCACCGTTGATTACCTGCATCAATTTGGTTTACAGATTGCTTACAGTCAGGAAATTGATGCTGTTTTAAATCTGCATACCTTGTGGTACAGCCTTGAACATTTGCAGAGTACCCTTAGCACATCACTGATTAGACCCCGTTTGTGCACACCAACCACTGAGCGTATTAGACTTGCTAATCCTTCATTTTATTTTCATACAAATTATACTAACCATGGTGTGTGAACAATTCCACTAAAAGCTTCTCTGCTGAAGTGATTACGACCGATGATTCTCGGGGCAGTTCTGTTAACAATTTCCCCACATAATCAATCTGGGAAAATAATATCAAATGACTGCACATAGAAAAGCAAGCGTTTGAAATGTGAACAGAAATATTAATGGCAAACCGATTGTGTGAGTCATGCACAACTTTTACAGATAAAAACGAACCTTTTGTCTCACGACGCCAGTGCACCATGGTTTTTCTTGTGTCATCTTCAGGTTAGCTGGTGATAAATTAATATTTGCCACAATCTGAAATAAATAATTTGAAATGCGTTATGTCTACAGTGATTTCACTATCTGCCAAACTTTCATCTTTTGGCATCGCATATTTTAGGCATCACATATTTTGTTGATGTACAGCAGAAAACTGTACAGTGGTCCCCAGTTATATCGATATATTTGGCGACATAAAATTGTATCGATATAAGCGGGATATCAATTATTGTGGAACAAATATCTACATATTTTAATTTGACTGACTGCAAGTGATTGTATCGATATAAGCGTGATATCAATATAAGCGGGGACAACTGAATTAAGAGTCCAAAAGGATGTGAAAGGGACATGGACTTGAGCATACAATGAACATAGTGTCAACAAAGTACAGTAAAATCTGCACTGGGCAAACTCCCCGTTTTCCATAAGAAAAAGTACGTGGATGACAGTAGGTTCGCCCAGTGGAATGCATAATACTGAGCAAAAATAGGTCCAGATGGACCTGAGCTCATTTGGCATTTTCATAAAACTGAGACAATGTAGGTTTCGACACCACACGGAAACAAAAGCAGAGTCTCAGATCAAATCCCAAACAGGCGACTCATGAAAAACAAATATGGCTGCCAAACTGCAAATGTAGGTGGCATAAGTATAATTTTTACAGGGAATAAAGACGGTGAATAGATGCATAACACTTCCAAATATGAAGTTTGTACCATCAACTGCATCTCCAGGAGAAAGGTTAAAAGAAAAAACAAATATGGCTGCAAATTTGAGAATAATGGTCACAGCAACATAATTTTTGCTAGGCTTTGAGCTAGGACATAGGTGCATATGTGTGTACGATATGAAGTCTCTATGATCAGTAGTGTGCTCAGGACAGCTGTACACAGACGATGACAACAATGACAACGACAACGACGACGGACGATTCATGATTCTATAGGCTCTTTGGCAATTATGCCAAATGAGCCAAAAATCAATTTGGCGAATGAAAATTAGTACTTGGATGACACCGGTTTGCCCAATGGCTCGTAAGCCCAATGCATATTTTACTGTACACGTTTCAGAACAATAGAGAAACCTACCTCATCGTGTTCATCTGTAAATCCTCCTATGGTGTTTACGAAAAGCACCTTTCTTGGTTGAAGTTTAGCACTAACAGTATGCATTGTGCGACGGATATCCACTGGTACCAATTGCCCTGCAATAATTTTCAGAAATTGTAGCTTGTGCAGAAATAGTTTCGTTAGCATACATCTTCTCCATTCTCATTTGTTTTGTGCACAAATACAAAAAAATATTTGTACAAAAACTATTGATCTAATTACTTTTAACTCACCATGTTGGTTTTCTGCTATGCTCTGTATGATTGGAATATGTTCTGTCTGGAAGGCCCAGTCTAATAAAGACGTATCATCACAGTGCACGTCTCGTGCTCCAACACTGGAAGTAGAAACGAATTTATGTTTAGCAAAACATCGAAAACTGACTTGCACAACGTATTACAATGCCATTATAATTACATTATATTACGATTACAAGGTTTGCATTGACATCATTTGGCAAAAATTAGGTATTAGTGCTTGTATGTTTCAGAAACAAAATCTTTGAGAACAATTGCGGGACCTGAATATCTGTAGATGGTACCGAATTGGCTTTTAAGGTTCTTTAGCATCTATTTAAAATTCTACCGACCTGTCACTACTTTCCACGGTTAATAAGTTGCATCCAGGAAATATTGGGGTAGCCATGGCACCCTGAGACTCTAATTCACTTGCCAAGTCCAAGATATTACTGGTTAGTTGTTTTCGTAGTTTCTGTTTAAATAAATATTGCAAGAAATATTTTACATAAAAACAGCTATCGACAAGAACAACCTTGCCAATATTTCACAGCAGTTATTTTTATATATAGCAGCAAATGTACCACAAAGTAATTGCCTCAGTGATGAATAACACCTGTTATCCTTATTTTGTTCTGATGAAAGGGACTGACTGTTATCTCAATTATTGCATAAAACTTTTACCTGTACGTTTTGAGCATCCAGGGGTCTACTTTCTGGTAAACTGTAACCCAGTACAATAGCACATTTCATTTGGTTCCGATGTAGAAAACTAACCGAAGAACACAATTTTTCCAACTGAAAAGAATATACATCAGGTCAACCAAAACATATAGTCATTTTTGTCATGTATTGCAAACTATTTATGTCTTTATTCACCGAGAGAGTAGGTTTTCATTTACCATAGCTGAGTTCTCAAATACACTGCTTTCTATCTCTATAACTGCAAACGGTTTCCTTTCTGTCTCTGAGGAAGCCTGAAACTGTCTCAACCAGTATCGTGCTTCTCTTGGATCTGTTCCCACCTGTATTAAGAAAAAGGATAAATGATTTAATTTGTACTACTACTGGTGTGTACTTGAATGCAGTACATATACATGTAAACACAGCAATAATTGCTGCTGTCAGTTACTTATATCACTTGCCTAACATTTGAAGTGATGTGTATGTTAAACGTTGTTAAACCCACAGCATTTTTTTTAAAATTTCACTTTTATTCAAACGACTTGTCCTTCTGTTTGGTATTGGTGCATCAGTTATAAAATTGCATACCTCTTGTAGGAAACGCTTCAGATCTTGATTTTGTGCTGACCGGAGAAAGAAGGATGACATTGCGTTGAATGCCTTTCTTCGTCGTGAAGGTTGCTGCACTTTTACCGGCGAAGGACTTGGGCTTCTTTCACGACTTTGGGCCCAAGTACCCATTTTCCTGCATTTTTGAGAATAAAATTGATAATAACTAATCACTGAAACTGTAGCTGGTTTTGATAAATAGTAAACTGCCGTGTGGTAATGAATGCAGTAAACTGACACTGTCGAAAGACACGTACCTTGACCGTCCACTAGTGTATCCTAAAGTTCCATTGTGTATTCTATGTGACAGCTCCGGCAAAGCCACTAATGTTCTGGCGTAAGTACCAAATTTGGTCCCTAGAAGACGAAGAAATAGCAAACTTCAACACTTCTCTCAAACCTCCAGGAAAATTAAAAAGTTTAAAATGAATTAAGGTTCGAGTTTTTCAAAAAAAAATTTAATAGTTTAAAGAGGTCCTTGTTCGAGATAAATTGAGATTTCCGAATAGAATACTTCTTCAAAATACAGGAAAATCATTATCACTCAATGTTAAAATAACCAATTTCGTAAATTACTTTATCAAGATTTACCTTGTGATAGCAGAGAACACTTCATTTTGCCAAAGTGTACTAAACTCCTGGCTCGCTTTTCTGCAACTTTTCAAAGTTTTCTTGTCTCCTAAAGGTAACATGAATTTTTAATTATATTCTAAATGACACGTTTCTAATTGTTCTCTGTATTTAGGTGGCATCCATGTGGATTTGAAATAATAAACGAGCTTTAAAAAAGTTTCATCATCCTGTCTTCCAACTACCAGCATCTATTTGGCTTTCCTCGCATTGTACGAAGGTTGCCTCCAGTGCGTAATAAACTAGCGCCGCCGTGTGTGTGTGTGTGTGTGTGTGTGTGGTCTTGATGCTGCTGTTGTTGCTGTTATTGTTTATTGTCTATCGAATGAAATTCGATAAGACTATGTGGTCGTCCACCTAAAAAACTAGCCATCCAGTCATCCCACTTTA
>JBCAUI010482393.1:0-13643 GCA_038406195.1 Haplosyllis anthogorgicola
CATACACATTAGGATTACTCTAGGATTAGCAGTAGAATGTTTGAAATATATATATTCATCATAGTAGTAGGATTACTCGTCATAAAACCTCTGACTAATCGACTAGTCGACAACTAACACCACACGACTAGTCGACGATGGAAAATCAAGAGTCGTGCCAACCCTACTTCACAAGCAGATCCATTGAAACTATGATCAACAGCATAAACTGGAACTAAAACAGCAGAGAATAACCATCTGTTACACGGAATTCGTATCAGAAGTTTAACAATAGCGCTTCAAAAGTGCAGCGTGAATTCGCCAATTTCATTACTAAATGTATTTTAATCAGGGTTCTCCGAAATTACCCAATTTCCGAAATACAATCTGACGAAAGTTTTGCTTTTTATATAAGACTCTTGGTACAGTGTATTTGCGGTTCACCCCCTCCAACGGTTCAAATTTTAATGGGGTTTTGGAAAAAATCGAATGCCCCCCTTGCATTGGCTTAAAGCCCCACCCCCCACCCACCCCCCCACTCCCGGTGCCCCCGGGAAATCCTTGATCCGTATCTGCAGTTCACATAAACCTGATTATTAGTTAACACAAATAAGAGTTAAGAAAAGACAATTTGTTCATCATGCAGAAGCCTTCAGTATATTTAAAGTTGAACTCACAGTACAGCTTTTACTGCATTTTCTTTGGATGTTGTGGACATCACCACCAAATCCCAGTTAAACGACTGAGAAAATGTTCTGGCCTCATCCCATGTTAGTGACACGTCAAATAATCTGTACGTTAGAGCGGCATCCGGGCACTTATCTATTACGTAAAGTGACGTGTATTACTAGAACTAGACGTAGTGAGATTTACTATGAACTTCCGAAAATAAAATCGCATTTGGGAACTCACATAGCGTACTTGATATGCGCACAAGGATGTGTTGTTTTTTACATATAAGTGAGCCCCATAGTGTAGCGGTAACACGTAGCGCTGCTGCGCAGGCGGCCCGAGTTTGATTCCCGGACAGGGTAGAGATGTTGGGCCGTTTCTCAGTAAATCACAGCCTCACCAAACCAAGGTGTAAAATTGGTGTCAGCCCTATGTGGGAAGATGGGATTGTGCGTGAACCTACAGAGGATGCTCAACTGCCACCTGATCGCATTTCCACGAGGTGATGGCTCGCCTAATAGATAGTTCACACCAAGGTTGCGTGAGTTCTCCAGCGATTTTCTGGCTGGAGAGTTAAAAGTTTAACCTTGACTTAACCTGTCCGCGTACTCTAAGATTGATACACAACATTGTAAAAATTACAAGTTTCCAATAATTACCGCCAGCGTATGTATGAGGTTAATGTTTTGAGTTTCCTTTGTCTGTGTGTTTGTGTGTGTGAGTTTTTATGCCTATTAGTATGTCTGAACAAACTAAAACTATTGAACTACTTGACCTAGAAACTGCATTTTCGGTATGGTGGGTCAAGTTTGAGACCAAGGAATCTGGGTCAGGTTAAAGGTCAAATCAATATAAATGTACAATTTTAGACTAGTCTCCGTCAATATCATCTGTTATAATCTTTGTGACACAATAGAGAATGCCCAGTGTATTTGTTTTGAAAGAGCGCTGTCCAAATATCTTTCGCAGTATCGAGAAGCCCCATTGATGGTCTATGGAGCATGTGTAGAGGGCGGCATCTAGGGCGAAATACCAATAGAATGACAAATACATAGGGTGTTTTGTAACAAAATAAATGAGTTCAAGGTTAAAATAAAAGTGAAGGTCAATTTGAAGGTCATTTTTGCAATTTTTGGTCGACTTTTGCAAATCTCAATTGTTTTAATACTGTAACTATTACACAAGTTCAAGGTCAAAATATGGGTCCTAGTCATTTGGTCTATTTTATGTTTTAACGTTAATTGTGTTTTGGCGTCAATTTGCGCAGTGGGTGTTGTGCCTTCGACTGAAAAGCATACTTGTTCAGTTTTCAAACAAAAGAATTCCTTTATGTGCTTTTGAATTTTAGCTCTAAACTTTTAATAGAAGTTTCTTGATTTGAATAAAACTAAAATATAACAGTACAATTATCATAAAGTGAAAATTGTTTCTCAAAAACAAAAAGATACCAGCCTAAATGTCTCAGAATAGTTATCGCGTTCAATATATTGAGCCAGTGGAGTGAATAAAAGCGAAAATGTATACACAAAGGTGCAGCAATGGAATGAAAAGACAACCAATATCTTAACGAGAGAATTACCCGGGTAGGCCGGGTAAAATGTCTATCACGCATGGAATAACACAGTTTACCTGTTAGGTATAAAAGTAGTAAGAAGAAGGGGGCTCTCCATCCTCCATCCTGGAGGGGGCCATCCCCACACCCCATCCCAGGGGCGGATCCAGGATTTCCCGTTGGGGAGGCGCCCGGCCCGTTGGGGGGTGCCACCCCTATTTTCGCCCAAAATTTAGCAGAAAGTGCATGAAAATGAAGAAAATTTGGGCCGTTGGGGGGGGGGGCATGCCGGCGGCACCCCCACTAGATCCGCCAATGATTTGCTGCATTTATATTGAATGAAACATCATAAGGCTTTGTCAAAAGAATCTACACATGTTCTTAAACATTATTGTAACATTAATTTATAATTATCTGCTGCGTGGACTCAGAATAGTTGATTTTTTGGTGGTTTTTGAGTTTAGGTTTGGTCTTTGTTTTGGTCACATGACCAAGAAAAGAAGTCCCACGGTGAATGATTGTGTGAAAATTTGCCCTTTTGCTTAAAAATACCGTCTCTCATCATCATGGGGTGATGGTTGGCTTGAAGAATAACTCACATCAAGGGTGAAAGGGTTCCTGGCTGGATATATAAACTGCATTTGATTTGCAACGAGCTTGATAACTCAGTAGGGTACGAAGTGTAACTTGTGTTTATTGCCCGTCGGGTGCTGTCACAATTGTACGGCGGCACAAAATTCCTGTGCTTTACCATTGTAGTTCAGCACACGATCACATAATTTTAGCTACAAAATCGTGTTTCTTAAGACACACTTTGTACCCAACTGTTTAACTAGTCTTTTGGTTAATGTAATATGATGGTATGCTGAACTGGGGGGGGGGGAGGTGGTTCACAAAAGTTCCTTGTTTGGGTCGGAAGTTATTCACTGAACAGTGATTTCAGTTTCCAGAAAGTTTTGGAATGGTACCAGTCTAAACCAGTAGATTTCCTATTTGGTGGCCTTGTACGGTGCTAAACATAGAACAGCTTGTTAGTCCTCGGGAGGTGACTCATGAAGCAAAGAAGGAGGGAACAAGGTGTTCGTCCATTTGTGAAAGGCCTCCCCCCCTGCAACTCCACAGAATAGGACTTTTTGCCGCTATACAATAGTGGCGGCATCTGACAGGCAATAGATAGGAAGTACACTTCGTTCCGTGCTGAACTGTCTCATTGTCAATTCATTTGAGTATGTTTTAATTGTTAATTGTTAACTGTTAATTGTAAGAAATGATCATGTGTCAGATTTTGTATAATTATTGATTGATTATTGATTATTTATTGATTTGTTTCTACACTTTTTAATCTAGAAAAGAAAACGCTTTTTGCAAAATGATATAAGTCTATGTCTAGTGAAGTCACTTCTTTTACCCTCTCCAATTGATTTCGCGTCAGAGTTCTTACAACCGTATGTGAACTACCGTCAATTTGTTCTAAACCAGGTTCTTTGAATTTCAATCCAAACGTGTTTTCAAACAACAATTGGTTTTGTCTTTGATGATCAGTCAACCCGAAAAAATCCAGTTTTAAAAGATTCAGTTTTGCTGATTGCAGCATTCTTTTTTGCATTGCATAAAAAGTGTCAAATCCAACAGTGTTACAATGTAAGCAGGTGAGATTTGCAAGCATTCTGGTTTGTCTGTTGTTTGCAAGGTTACCAGGGCATTTGATAAAATCTTCCAGAGTCAGGTTAAAACGTCGATGTTGCATACGTGCGTCAAATTGCATTTTCCTGAACGGGCACCTCTGAACACGTCCGAAATCTGGATGGAAATCTGCGCACACAGTTGGCTCGTCACTCCAGTTTGAAAATCCATCCAAAACCACGCGCCATTCGCTTATGTATCTGAAACAAACAGGAAATAAAAAAAATACACAACTGGAGCCGTTATGTCAAAAGTAACGTCGGGTGTCTGTCGAATGACGTCACAATGTTACCAAACTAACGTCATGGTAACAGAACTATTTCTTGGTACTACTTCTTGGTGTAGGAAAGTGGAATGTGGGATGAACCTGGTTTTCGGATTCTGTGTTTTTTTAGGCTGAAGACCACATACTCTGTCATTCGACAGACAAAAACAGAGTGACGTTATTACTGCGAGAAGGGTGTCGCATCACTCTGTCAAGGAACAAAGGCATATTTAATCAAAATTTAACCCATCAGAATATAAACTATACATTGGATTAATGGCTCGTCAGGTGCTGCCCCCTAACACCCAAGAAGAAAGTTCCATTAGTTTACTTCAGGCGAAGTCCAGTTTGTCATCTCAATAATCACGGAAGGATGACGCTATTCCTAACACATTATTGAGCCTCATGCCTTACGCCATTGAGGCTTCATGTATTCGAGAGAAACTAGAATTGTGTTCCTGGCAGCCATTGCAGAAAGGTTGACCAGGACCACCCTCCTCCCTCCCACACCCGCGGACTGGGGAAAATGCATTTCTGGCCATTTCAGACAACCTTGTGAAAAGTTGGACATTAGGCTCTGTGCACCAACAGGTCATCCCTTGTTGACCCTCATGCCTCAGCAATGAGGGTCTATGTATCGGACGATCTCTAGATTTGTGTTCTCGGTCGCCATTGCAAAAAGTTGACCAGGACCCCCCCCCCCCCTCCGGACTGGGGAAAATGTATTTCTGGCCATTTCAGACAATTCTAGGAAAAATTCGGAGGAGGCATGAGGCTCAGTGCTCTATCAGGACACCTTGTTTGAATTGTAATGCCATCATCCTCTGGTGTAGGCGGAAGGAAGGGGGTGTCATTAAATTGAATGCAAATTAAACGTACTCAATTTGGGCATTACCATCTTACCTGGACACTGGTTCTCTGAGTATCGTGATCCACACGGGTTTAGGCGTGACACTGTAGTTGTATTTCTCAGACAAACAGGTTGATAAATACTCGTGTGATCTGATGACGAAAAAAGATGCACTTAGTGCGACATCCCGTTTACCCCTAATCCAGACTAGTTAACACTAGTTAACGATCCCATATCACTCAGTGTTTGATATAAACCCCCTGCAGACTTGGCACAAGTACTGCAGGCATCATTTAACTAGCTTATTAAATCCTACTGATACAGTACCACTTGTGTATACTGTTTACACTGTAACTGCAAGTGTCCCATATCTCTCTCTGCTGTCAACAGCACTGAGATCATGCCTCTGAATACATTAACACAGAGAGGACCAATAAGCTGCTTTAGAAAGTGTGTTAGTGTGGCCAGACTGCATGATGACTGTCATAGCATCTCAGATTCCTGCAATGCTATTGGAAGCAGGACCCTCCATGTTGGAGGGCTGTCCTAAGCACCCCTATAAATACTCTTGAAGCAGGGGCATCAAGTGACTGTTGGGGTATGTGGCAGTTGCTATACCTTTCATTTTGGATCAATAAAGAGAGTAACTGAGGACGACTGTAGTTTGTCTATGATGGGTTTGGGGATAAACTCTAGATGCTAAACACCTGTGCAAGTTTGCACGTGCCTTCTGGCAAGGGAACTACAGGTGTCACCTGGGGCAGGTGGACCTGGTCCTCGGAAGTATAAGTTGTGCCACGCGGATGGGTCATTAGTGTTCTCACGTAATTTTTATTAAAATCTTCAACGCTCATAAAATGCTGTCATAGCACAATACTACCGGGTGCAGGATATTTCGTAAGGGGGTCACGAAATTTAAAACAGGGGTAATCAATGACTCCACAAATGAACCCTGGTCCAACAAAAAAAATTTAGAAGAAAAACAAAACAAAACAAAACTATAAATATAGCGCATGGTTTTAAGATAGTGTTTATAAACAAAATTCCTGACTGAATCAAGAGTAATGAAATGTAAACATGCTTACGCGGTCCAGTCGCTATGCATATCACAGTGGCCCAGTTGTTTATGCTGCCACATGCTTCTCAACCAGGGCAATCCATGTGGTCCCATACATGGACAGTTGTCCTGATATACATGATGCTGCAGAAATAATGTAACACTACGAGTATGACATGCATTGGAGGATCTAGGAGGGGGCACACCGACAGCGCACGCCCCCTCCAACGGATCAGATTTTTTTTCATTTTCATCGGGTTTTGGGAGAAAAATTTGAAAACGAGAAATCCTGGATCCGTCCCTGACATGACGGATACATGTCAGTTCGGCATATTTAACAAAAATGCAGTTCAAGTAGTCTCACTCACACACACCTTCCAACCAAGGAAGAAAGTGACGACATATTACAATGATGAACGAAAGAATTTACTTCATTACATGGTGGAAGGAAATGTTAAAGATATCACACTTGATATAACGCAAGTATCCTTTGCATTGTTCGTCAAATCCATTTTTATTTGTTTTAGTTCAATAACTTTGGTGAAATGAGGAGATATTTACTTGAATGGAGCAAATTATTGTGGGTGAAAGATGACCTCAAATGTGGTCAAATCTTTGACCTCAAATCTTTTGAGCCATTGCATTTGGATATTTATTTTTACTAAGTTCATTGGAAATTACCTGTACACACCCACTAGGGTATCCAGTTTCCAGATACAGAACTAGTCTGGTTGTGAATCTTGTGCCTCCAGTTTTCTACAAAACCATCAAGTAAAATTTAAAGAAGGTTTATTTGGCCTCATCTAAAACAAACCAAGAGAGTCCCAGACGCAATATCCTGTGCACTTGGACACAAACACAAATAAAGAAATTGTGCGAATAAAACCCAACTGTCAAATAGCGATTCATGAAAAACAGTTATGCCTGCCATACCCGAAGAATCTGACAAACAATAAATAGCGTCCATGTCTACTTCAATTCTGATAACAACTGCTAAAATTTTCATAACTTTGGGAACATTTGTGAACAAATCTTTTTCTTATTTTATCTTGTCATTCCTAATACGGATATGCCGGTTGACCATATTATCTTGTCATTTATTTATCTTATACTTGAATAGACTTTCCCAAAGGAGAGGGGTTTACCTTTGAGACAATGATTAAGACAACTTTCTGTCAAAATTTAATTAGAAATATTTGAAACACAACTTATCATCCCTAAAATCGGATCAGTTTAAGATTGTTAAGTAAACATCAGATGAATAGCCTGGCTGTTGTTGTTGTTGTAACGTTTTAACTTAGTCACGTCAAAAAAGAGATATCATCTTGTTGGTTTGTTTCGTATGCAGTACACGGAATTCGTATCAGAAGTTTAACAATACATTAGGATACGTCCTCTAAATAGAATATTTCACCTTGGAAGGTAATTTCACTGGGGCGTTGTGAAACATGCTGTGTACATAACAACTGCTATTGAGTGTTTTGCCCAAAACAAGTGCTATGAGGTGAAATCAGTTGGTATTACCGAAGGTGTCACTAGCTCTCAGGAATGAAGTCTATTTACAGACCAGAACAATAATGTAGTGCATCAAAAGCATAGCGTGAAATTTTTTCGTTCTCTCTTTAGTTCTCTCGTTTCCAAAATGCTACGATTTCTGTGTACTCATAAACAAAGTTTTTGTTATTCCATTATGAGGGATGATAGGGCAGCTCATTATAAACACAAAAACGGTTGAATAAGTTGAATACCTATTACCTAGTATTGCTTCAAAAAGTCCATAAACAAATCGACAAAATAATATCTCATTTTGACCTGACTAAGCTAGTTTGACGGCAAGAATGTAACTGAAGTACATACCTGAGTATGTATCATAACGAACATATCGCCATCCTTAGGATCAAAGTTGTACCTTCGAAACGTAGCAAAAGGAGCAAGTTCCTGCTGAAAGAGAAATATTCAGTGATCTTGACAGCTTCTGAATCTATGTTCAAAGCCTGGGAGCCAACAGCCATTGTCGAGTCAATCGAGTTTTTTCGGAAATTCGCTTTACTATTTAGACTAATCAGTAAACTCCAAATGGAATCCATTTTTTGATTAAATGATTACTGAAATTTGATGACACTGTGCAATTTTTTTGTTACTTTTCAGCACATTTGAGCGACCATGTAATCAAAAAATTCGATTCCACATGGAGTTTTTTTATAAGTCTAATTAGTATAGCAAATTTCTGGAAAACTTGAATGCCTGCGTTACAGGTTTCGAGATAGATAGCACGAGTGGCGATTTCTTCCGCATCCCACATGAACAGCAGGTAAACAGAAGAATGTGTGGTCATAACGGTGAATAATCGTATAATTCATACTCTCAATTAAGCATAAACCGTCTGTACTTTAAATGTTCTAAAGACATTTGTGTAATTAGCTATTCTACTTTGTTTTTGTTTTATTTTGGCGTGTTTATTTATACACATAACCCAAATTAATACATGTATTAAATTACTCTAGATTCGATCCGTCGAAACAGACTTAACTAGAGTATGTTGCGTATTGTCGCATGAACTATCTATCACATAACCTACATATTTCATCTGTATATTATAATACGTAACAATAAACAATTCAATTCAAACTATTTTGAGATGTTTTCTATTCAAGAGACACTTTTGAAGAAACAGAAAATCATAGACTAGAACCGAAAAAGAATAAAATGTAAAATACTTACATGATCGATGGATGAAGTGTTGAACGTTTTCATTTGGTTGATTTCGTAGAATGAAAACTCCTGTAATTATTTCATTCTTTGACAAATCGTATTTTAATTTCATGGTTTATAATTGGACTTTCTCTTTAATATCTTGGTCTTGTTTCTTAACCTGAAAGATCATAGCCATAACATTTTACCTTTTGACGAACAATTAGCATTCCCCAAACCAAAATCATGGACAAAGCCACAGCATGCTGCAACCAAACCCAAAAGAAAGTTTCAGTAGGGACACACACATAAAATTACGTGTTTTTCAAACGCCTAAAATCAACTGTACTAAATCGATACTGGAACTAAAGATAAATATAAATATCTTAGCCTAGATTTCGTTTACTTATTTGGCTACGTTCAAAACGTTTTTGTGTGTATTTTTTGGCTCGTTTATTATCAAAGCATGTTTAGCTGCGTGGAAGTGGCAGCACCTCCTGGATCATACAATTTCTAGGTTTGGTTACAAGCAACTTGTTAATTCATAGTAGTTCACAAAATAGGTAAAACAAGTCATGCTCGATCACCGTTCTAGTCAAAGGAATTTTCTAAAACTAGGCACAATGAGTTGAAGGGAAAAGATTAAACAGTAGGGAACAAAGTGTAGCGTGTATTTATTGCCCGTCAGGTGCTGCCACAAATGTTGGGTAGCAGAAAACTCCTATGCTTTACCACTGCAGTTCAGCATTCCATCACATATATTTAAACATAAAATCGCGCTTTGTATGTCATACCTTGTACCCTACTGAATTATCAGATATTCTTCAAATTATAGATATCCATCTACATTTATTCCGATATTTCAACATATCCCAGTGTTAAAGTGATTTAACCGAAGTCACAAAAAACAAAAATACAAAACAAAACAAAACAAAAACTAATATTAAAAAAAACCTAGAAAGGCCTTTACGTTGGAACGTAATGTCATGTGTCTATTGAATGACGTTATAAAACTGATGTCATCCTTGGCAACAGCAACAAGACATTTTCGTTTTGTAATTGTAAACAAAGTTTCTATTTTCCCTTGTTTTTCAGGTGGACGACCACATAGTCTTATCGAATTTCATTCGATAGACAAAAAATACAAAAAATGCAAAACAACCCAAAAAATGGTTGGGTACGTCCCGTATGTTATGTGTTTTAAATTCAACTCATATTGAGATTTTCAGGGGATTTTTCAGTTTTCCGGCTTGCATTACGGATTTGCATCATGCGCTTGAGGCATTATGGATGTGTCATTCTACAGCCTGACACAGGTACAATAATCAATTTACAACAGTTCCTCTTCGCTTAAATCAACATTAACTCAGTTGATTTCTGTTGATTCCAACATGCACCAGAAATGTACCAAGGACACATTTCAAGTCGATGTATTAGCCAAGGCCCACACATGATTTTAGTTGTTTGGTGTCTGATTTCTTTGAATTATATACTATGAATTTATATCGTCCCTCAACAATTGCATTTCTTGTTGGGTTGCTGAAACTGTATTGAAATGAAATTGATAGAAGTTTAATGATCTGATAAAAGATATACCCCTGTTTTTGATCTATTCAAAGTCTATTCAAAAAATTAAATAAATACCTGGCGATCACCGCACGCAAGCAAGAAAGAGTGCAGGTGAAACAACCACCCTGGCTTTAAAACCCATGGGGAAGGTCACACGAAGTCCAAAACAGGGGTAATTAGTGGCCCCACAAATGGACCCTGTTCCAACAATAAATGTAAAAAAAACCAAAACATATGACGACAGGTTAAATTACATAAATTTACTTATTTCACATCCAATCTTATATCTGGACTAAAATTAAATACAACTATGAAACAAGTATAATAAGTTGTGATGTATTTCAAAAGAAATTGTACACAATTTAGGCTGTCATCCCTAAAAACGGATAAACTCTTTGGCACTTCAGTGTCATTTTTAATAAACGTAAATATTGTTTGTAAACAAACAACCTAGTGAGAAGCTTCTGACTATTAATATTACAAGCAAAATGTATCTTTCAATAACTCAAGGCATTTTCATCCCGTGCTTCGGACGTCTGTCCTTCCTCCGTTAATTGGCCGCTTGTTCGATGTGATCAATCAACAACCTCGCCCTTGGGAACACGGGACCTCCCCCGGGGGCCTCGCCGGCCCCCTCCCCGCATTACTCAGCTACACGACAGCCGCTTCAAAGGCGACAACAAAGCCCGACAAAGGTAAATGTGTTGGAACCAGTGATCAATGAAATCAATAGTTAATCATTGTTAATCGTACAGGTAACTTCCTTTGATGTTCCGTTCAGGTAGGTTGATGCATGAGTTTAATCGTAAGTGTAAGTGTCTTATTTTGATTTAAATATTTGTTATAATTCTGAAGATTGCTTTAGGAAAAACAAGTTCAGATCATGAAATCATCGTAGAGCCTTTATCAAAAGCATGCAGTAGGATACGTCCTCAAAATAGAATATTTTACCTCAGAAGGAAATTTCACGGGGGCATAGTGAAACATGCTGTGCAGTCATGCATGCATGTAATAACAACTGTTATCAAATGCTATGCTCTGGTCATGCACTGACTCCTTAGTTCAACAAGTTCAACAAGATGAAATCGCTTCCAGAATATGTCAGTAGCTGTCAGGGCGAAAGCTTATTTACAGGATAGAACAGTAATGGAAAATTCAATGTTGACAACAAGGACCATTAACATCATATGTAAAACACCATTTGTTTACATAGATATATCCGTTAAGGATCTGGATGATTTCTTGACATTTTTTTCATATACAGAAGTCATCCTCATATTTTTAATACACAGTACGCGGAATTGGTATCAGAACTTGAGCACGTCACCCTATGGTGATTGCTACGAATTCTGTGTAGTGGAGAATAATTTGTAAATCGCTAATACGGAAAATATCTTTTGCAACATTAGATTAGGTTATTAGTTTACAAGTTAAAGATGTAAAACTGAGTGATGTCCTGAATCTCCTTAATGCACATAGAAAACGATGTCATCGATCCACCTCCCTGATTGAAGTATATTCAGATGAGACCTTCAAAAGCCACTACCTCTGTAAACATTGTCATTCTTCTGATCAATGCGACAATAGCCGCCTCAATGGAAGAAGGATGCCTTACACCACCAGGCAAATAGTATCCAATATCACTTGAGAATGAGTATTTCTAAGAAAAGTATTAACCGTTTAAGTCAACAGACTTGTCAAATCGCCAAAAATCCTATCAATTTAGAAATGTCCAGAATAAAGGAGAATAAAAGGATTCCACACTTCTGAATCTTTCCATAATTGATAGAAATTTTGTGATTTGAAGTTTTTCAACAACACTATCTATAGCTACTATTTTTTCTATGTATAAGTGACAATTTGAAGACAAAAACCAATAATTGAATGTTGGATTTGGTTGGTCCAACCCTAGAAATAAGGTAAACTCACTCTCCATTGTTGTAAGCAAGAAAAGTATCTGTATAGTGAATAAAAGTTGCAAGCTGTGATGGCGATAGCGATAAAGAATATTAATCGTACGGGTGATTCATCCTTAAATACGGCCAAAATAACAGACAGACAGACAGACAGACAGACAAGCAGACAATACTGAAAACTTCCACCGTGTTCTGACCCTACCGCATGGCAATACGCCCGCTTATGACAGATGCTGACGTCAAGCCGAGGAAGAACTGTTGTTGCTTCTCATTAAGAAGTATTTAGCAGTATCAGTCGGTGCAACTCATTGACACATTTCTGCCAGGAATATATGCTGAGGAATCTGCTTCAGAAGTAAAGGTAGAAGTAATTCCTTTTATGCATTTTCAATAGTAATACTGGTTTGTATATTTTTACCATGGTTGCCAAAAGGCTAAAAGGGCTGCAGTTGAACACGGGGACAGCATAATGTTCATGACGGAATGAATTGACAGTTGGATCATTGTGCACAACAACAGCGTGAAAATTAATCACTCTTTAACTGGTTTAGAGTACATAAGTGAATTTTCAATCTGTGCCCATTACACAGAAATCGTATTAATTGTGTACATAATGGAAAATAAGGGAGTTCCCATTTGGCACCATGATAAAGTTCTGATATGATTTTTGTGTATACGTAACCACAGGGTGAAAGTTGTCTGTGGAACAGTGGCACATCGAACGAACAGCGTGACATTCCTTTGCTCTCTCTCTTTTGTTCTGAACGTTTCCAAATTGATAGGAATTTAATAATTTCATCAAATAAATGTTATTATCAAATTCTATTGTCTTAAAATGTTAATAATTCCTAAGCTGTTTATTATTTGCGGACTCTGTTGAATGATTTGATTGCAGTCATGTACGGGTTGATCTTGGAAGGGATAGCGGAGGCCATACGGAAAAAGTACGGTAACGATGCCTGGGCCACGGTGGCGAAGAAAGCGGGCGTAGCGCAGCAAAACTTCAGTACGTTATCTTCACTCACATCGCGTTGTCATACTCTAACGATGGGCCTAATGCTAAAGAAGTGGCGTTTGACTACAATGTGCGCGTTAAGGGTTATGAAGACGCGCTGTCAATCAATAGAGGTATTTATTGTACAATGTCCAATTTGTCTATTTAGGTAGAAGTGAAATTAACTAATTTGAGTAATGGACAAAGTAGTAATTACAAGAAACCTCTATTGATGTTTCATGCGAATCGACATGAAATATTAACATTTCAGTGGAAAAGGTTGATGACAACACAGATTGACACTTTGTCATTGTACATGAAAAGCCAAATTTCTCAGGACACGGAATTTGTATCAGTTTCGAAACGTCTAGAACAAAAGAGAGGACATAAGAATTTCACGCTTTGCTTTTGATGC
>JBCAUI010482504.1:0-13641 GCA_038406195.1 Haplosyllis anthogorgicola
CAATGGAAGAAATTTGGCGCGGAAAAAAATATCGATATAAGCGGGATATCGATATAAGCGATATCGATATAAGCGGGTAGGAGTGTATTTACAAACGTTGGGTGCTATCGTTTTAGTTTTAAATGTACAATGCGAGTTTAAAACATTTGAAATACATTTGCAGGGCTGGGCACCTGCAGATTTGGAACGAGAAGAAAAACTTCGTGGGGCTGAGGGCGAACCGAAGGAAGATAATAGACAAAAGAAAATCAAGAAAAAAATTGAAATAGACAGTTATGCAGAATGCTATCCCGGGTAAATGTTACTTTGTTTGCGACAATACTTAGACTACATCATACATTTAACTATTCGAATTCTTCCAGTTAATCAACCATTTCTGTTTACTTTTGTAGAATGTTAGAATCTGCAGATGCCATAGATGACTCTGATGATGAAGTTGATTATACGAAAATGGATCAAGGAAACAAAAAGGGTCCAGTTGGCAGATGGGACTTTGACACTCAAGAAGAGTACAGTGATTACATGTCCAACAAAGAAGCTCTGCCGAAGTACGTATTTCCGCATATTACATCGTTCTTGAATAATTCTATCACCGTTAAATCGGTTGTGGGATATTTCAATTATGGGTTCTGCATCAGTCTATCGACGGTCGTGTTAAAATTTTTCAGTGTTCAGTCGTTCCTAAATATTTTCAATTATCCAATGATGTGGTGTGGTTATATTTTGTCGAGTTATAGGCCCCGTAATTTTATCACGGTGAATGCTAAGACAGTTGTATTTTGTTTTACTAATGTGAATAAACGGTATCATTTGTAGGGCTGCTTTCCAATATGGAGTTAAAATGGCTGATGGTAGAAAGACACGCAGGACAGGTCCGAAGGATGAGAAGAGAGAACTTGATAGAGAATGGCAGAAAATTCAGAACTTGATTCAAAAGCGAAAAAATATGGGCACAGAGGGCCATCCTCATGCAAAACAACCAAAATATTAACTGGAAAGTCTGTATACAAACATAATTTAAAGAACTTAATATTGGAATTTGTCAAAATTCTGATGTCATTGGATGATACACTTTCCCGACATTGCCATGGACTGCAGTTGGAACAGTAAATGTGTACATACTAAAGTTTGTGCCAGCCAGAGCCACGAATTATACCAATGTGCTTGCTGTAGCGAGTACAACTTGCATTAAATATGAATAAGATGAAGATGTTTAGTTTTTAGACAAATACATAAAACGTGATTTCTTCAGCAGTTTCATTTTATTACTTCACATGCTGTATGTAGTAGATGACAAGTGATAGAAGCCCACTCTTATAACGTGTGTGGCATTCTCTGCACCATATTTTAAATTAGATTCAGGTTGTGCTCAGCATACGACATTGCAATATGTCAGTCCTTGCCATATTAAACAAGTTGTGTATGTGTGTGCTATATCCAACTGTAAATAAATACCGTATCAAAATTAATGTTGCATTTTGTAATGAATACAAATAATTAAATTTAATTACATGTGTTTACATTACATGTGTTAATTACATATGGGAATTTAATTACATGTGTGTACATATTCATTTTCCTCCTTAATGTGTATATTGCCGATTTCTCAGCTGATTCAGGGGAAGTTTTGCGGTCACTATCTTTGAACCTTATATGTTGATGACATGTTTTTAGGTATTATTTTGTTGTGTTCTAATTCTGACAAACATTACCAGCAATAATTTACTCCAGGCATGTGCCCCAGTTTGGCAATATACGGCATGCTTAATTGTAAGCAATACAGAGTCGAATACCAACCTTAATTTACTACACTCCAAAAAATAACTGCACCTAAGAATCTACCTACACACTTTACACATACACAATACAAAATGTAAATGCCTTCATTGCCATAAAGCCAGATGTTTTATGCGTTATTGGAAAAATAATAAATACCAAAATAAAGAAAATTGCTTGCGTACGGCTAAAAGGATCTCCCTTTTCTATTTGAACTCTTTTCCTTACACCCTTTATAGTTATCATGAAAAAATATTCATTCTGCCCAGGAAACCACTGAAAGCAAATGTAGCATGTTCTCGATAGCTATTGGTGTGACTGGCATGTTAACAACCGATAAAATATTTAGTAACTAGATGCAGTACTGCACTACTTCAGTAAATAGAGTAAGAACATTCCACAGATGAAAGCCCCAAAAGAAAATATCATACCACACGAATTTGTCACAAGTGTGAACGGCACACAATAAATGTAAGTGAAAAGGATTAAAGGATACAATAAAAACTAAATTACAAAGGATAAATTCCATCATTGCAACATAGTTCTGAAAGGCACTATACTGGATTTGTGAAGAACTGCTTTCCAGGTCTCTTCAGCCTTCGTTTCTTCACCCCTCCTTTCTCCACTGTATCATCTTCTGAAATTTGGGGTAGAGTTTTATCAGAGTGTCTCTTTGGTGCATGCTTCGGAACATTGTTCCTTTCTGATAATACTGATCTGCTGGTGTCTGTACTAGCAGAATCTTCGAATGGTGTATCTACAACTGCCTTGTTCATTGTGAAGGTGGAGTTGAGGGAATCCATTGTCTGCAACGAAAGAATATATTTTGTCAAGTACATTGTACTCTGAAATATGTGTGCGAATCAATGTTTCATGGCAAGTGTATATTTGTTGCTTGCTTTATCAGTCGACAGCTGCCAGCAAAATAAACAAAAAAAAAAACAAAACAAAACAAATAACCGGACATTACATGGATGACGTCGATTTATTTATTACAAATGCTGATCCTCACAAAACTTCAGTCTCAGAGACTATATTTCAATAATATGCCAAAATTTCATGGTAGCAAGAATGAAGTGGGAAACGTGTAGCGACATTTCTTACATTTTCCTGATTTTTCTCAAGCTCAGCATCGTCGGTTGTAGACTGTGGCAATTCAGGTTCACGATTAGAACACTTCTCACTTCGGCATTTACAATTGTCTTTGCACGAGCTGCCGGCTTTCTTACACATGCATCTTTTGGTTCCACATTCTCCCTTGCACTTGCAGCTTACGACTGCTGTTGATGTATCCTCCTCCTCATCCAAAGTGGAAGACAGTCGGACTGGCTGAGCTTCATTTTCTACGGCGGCTGATTCATCAATCTCCTCCGAATTATTAAGATCGAACTCTGACCTGCTAAATTGTTTGGTTCGTCTGGCCTGATGAAACACAACAAAAATAGTGTCAAAGTAGATGTACATACTGCTGGTAAATTCAAGTAATTACACAATCGTCACGTCGTCGAATATTGAAAATAATATCTTAACTGTATACAAACCCTAACAGCAGCAGCATTGAAACCTGGGGTAAATCCAGGCTTCCAGTCGACGTCATCAAACTCAGGTTCCTCTTCTTCGTCCTCTTCATCTTCAAAGTCTTCAAATTCATCAGAATCTACATCTTCAGATTTCCTCTTTCTACTGACCTTCTTTGTCTGTCATTTTTAAATAAAAAATATTCACACATTTTGCGAAGAATAATTGCACGAGCAATACGATTCAGTTGTCCCCGGATATGTAGATATTTTTGGTGTGGGAAAATAGCATCGATATAAGCGGACACCATAAAAAATGTTTGTAATACATTCAAAGTTGATATTCCGAATCAAATTTTTGAGAAATCACTACGGAGGTGTTCATTATCATATACTGGAAATCACTTTGCCTAAAAGGTCAATCAACATGTGACAAAAGATACTGAATACATCTTATTGTTATGCTCACCCGTTTTTCTTTTGGAGTCACGAACAGCTTTTCTCTGGGAGTGTCGAAGTCGGGCATCAATGACATGTTGCCCTTCGTGTAAGAAGCTTTAGTTAATAACTGAAAACCAAATATTTCAAGTTCTTATCTCTTCAACATCAATCCACAGTTATCATGATAATATAACAGATAAAATATCTCCTACCAACATGCAAACTTTATATTTACAACGTGTGCATCTGTCCTAATTAATAATACGGCACAATTATTCCACCCATTTTGTTTAATTAAAAATTCGGATGCTGAACTAACCTGGCGAGCATTTTTAAGTTCCTCGTCTTTCTTTATAAGCTCATCATGTAGGTCACCCATTTTCTGAAGTTCTTCCATCTGAAATCCAGTTAATTCAATTAACAACGGAAATGTATGAATGTCAGTGTTATTTTTCAAAGAAATGCAAAGCCGTATTTCTGTACTCGAGGATAGGGTTTAATTATAATGAGCAATGTTACAGTGAATTCAATTCTGAAACCAACTCTACAGTATAAATATAAAATAACCTGAATGCGAAGTCTATCCTTTACACTGTCATCGCTGGTTTGATTCCACTGGTTCAATATCAGCAATACCTGAAGCATAATCATTTGTTTTTCTTTACACATAACCACAGTCATTATGCACGACCAACGTTTATTATGTGGATATTACATGTACTTAATAAAAACATAATGCCTCATTAAATGGACTAAATTATTTGACAAAATAATTGGATGCAAAAAAATTGGTGTTTGTTGCTGGAGATGATACTTCACAATTTGCATTAAAGGACAAAGTCTTTGAACTAAAAAAGTTTAGTTAACTATAGTACAAACGATTGTATCGGATGCTAAAATGAAAATTTTGAATAATATGCATCGCAAAAATAGGTCGTCCATACGAACGTTGTCGCAACGTACCCTCTTTTCGTGGTTTCTCTTGACTTCCGACAACTCAACATCATAGTGATGTTTGGCCGTTTTCAGATCTTTCTCTGCTGTTTCAGCTGCTTGGTTTGCTTCTTCCACCTCTACTCTCATCTCTTCCATTTTGCTTGTCATATCAGCTGCATGTGCTCGAGATTTTACGGCCTACATTAAAATTGAGAAGCTATTAAGGTTTCACTTCAAATGATGAGTTTAGCAGGGATGCAAATTTACTGATTATATTTCGTTCAGTTTATGATTTCTTTAGACCCTGGAGACAAATAACTTTTTTTCATATTTCAAAATCCGTGAGACCAAGGTTCGAACCATAATGTTGAATATTCACAAGATTGGATGATAAGTGTTTGTAATTGGCTGCCAGCTTAACATCTAGACACACCCAAATAGAACACACAAGCAAGTTTTGTACGCAGGGCACAACAGGTACCACCAAATGGCTAGGACGCTGGTCACTAAGACTGTTGACCATAACGAACTGTCGTATACAGTCGAACCCCTTTTGCACCGACCCCGGTTTGCAAGGACACTTTGCCATTGACGGACACTTAGGCTCAGAATTTTGCATAATTTAATGTAATTCACGAACACCATGCCAAGCACGGTCCCCGGATACCTGTTTCAAACCAATTGGTGGACACACACCGCTAAATATGGGCAAATATTTTTATGTTAGAATATTATCATATATCATCTCTAGTAATTACGCCCATGTTTACACCTCATATGCAGCATCAAGGAGTTGAAGAAACTCATGTAAGGATTAAGTTGCATTTAATGTTTGGTATACATGTATGATGTCCATGAATAACATTAGTTTATTATTACTTATTATTACATTAGTTTATTATTATTTTCACATGAGGTACGTGATGGCAGTTAGCGTTGAAACCCCTTTTGCAAGGTCATCACGCCATTCACGGACATTTCACCTCAAAATTCAAAGTGTCCTTGCAAAAGGGGTTCGACTGTAGTCAACTGTAACTACATTGATTTGACATTATCAAATGTACTCATTTAACTGTGATGACCTGAGTGGCATCATAGAGGCATTTACGGCCTGGCCACACCAAGCTTTAGCGTTTGCTTTGGTTTAGCGTTTGCTTTTAAAAGTAAATGGATTCCTATTTAGTTTAATGGAGTGGCCACGCCAAGCTTTTAGGTTAGCTTTACCACTTGGTGTGGTCACTACATTAAACTAAATAGGGACCCAATTGCTTTCCAACGCTGAAGATAAAGCAAAAGCAAACGCTAAAGCTTGGTGTGGCCGAGCCCTTAGTTCCACAAAATCAAAACAAGAAGAAACTATTCAAGTTTCAATTTCTTCAGGCTCAAGACAGCATAGTCTAATCAAATGAAATTCAATGGACAATTAGACTCATCAGATATGTTTAAAACACTGTTGTACTATTTACCACGTTATACTTAAATAATACCTTGCTCAAGAGATGTGCGAGTGCCACTTTAGATTCTACCACCGAATGTATGGAATTCCATCTGAACTTGGATTTGTCATCTGCAAAAATAAAAACCACCTAATTAATTAAGGAAATAACATTTTGTTCGAAATTCAATTTCTCTGTGAATTACAAAATCATATGCCTTGTATCTTTTGAACGTGTGTATTAATTAAGTTCAATGCTGACCTTGATCTGCTTTCATCAACTTTTCCGATAGGTCTTGAATGGAGGCATTCCTGAAATGAAGAAAAAATATCACTTGTTTATTTGTCCCCATCAGTTTTGCTACACATAGTTATTCACTGTGTTACATTTTATGGTATACATACCTTAGTTCAATTTCTGCCTCTAGTTGTTTAATCTGCTTTCGCAGGGTTTCTTGTTCCTCAGAATCTCCCGGTTGGCTATTGTTCAATGTTCGTCTCTAAATGGTCAATTAAATATATTTGAAAGAATCACCCTATAAATTAAATCGATCAATACTGAAGGCATTACTTGTCTGGCATGCTTACCTTTGAAGGAGGAGCTTCTAGTTGAGTTCTTAATTTGTTTAATTTCTCGGAAATGGTTTTTCTGTCCTCAATAAGGCTTTCTCTGTGTCGTCTAGCTTCCTCGATACTAGAAGCAAGTTCATACTCGGTGTTGATTAATTTCTAAAAAGTTACAGCAATAACAATTATCCAACAAAGTACATATAATTAGGCTAATTAAAAGAAAAAAAACTAATTAAGGCATCCACACAAAAGTTGGTTTTGGCATCTGGTGACATAATTTGAGGAATAACGGCATTTTATCATTTACATGTATTTCAACATACAATATGGGACATGTCCCTCAATCTGCCGAAAATACAACACTTTTATTTTTCCATGGTAAAAACTTCATAAGGTTAAGAAACTGTTCAACAAGTCCCATTAATTTTTACTCGTGCTGAGCGACAAAACTTTAGTACCCTGATTCTTTCTTGCATTGTTCCTGCCTGTCTCTCCTGTGCCTTGGCTCTTTCTTCGGCCACACCTTGCTGTTTAGCAAGAGCTTCTTTCAGTCGTTTGTTGGCTGCCGCCGCCTGCTCTGCTTTTCTTCTCAGCACAGCCTGTTGTCTCTCATGTTGGCGTTCCATTTTAACAAATTCAACTTCTCTTCTTCGATCCTAGTTAATTTGAAAAGGGATAAATATATTTTTACTCTCACAATATTTGCTGTAACTAGATTTCACGTGTAATACACTATATTGTACCTAAAAGGACAAGTTGGGTCTACTGAACATATATTCGTACCTTTGCCTTTAACTGTGTAACTTCCTTCTCCTTTTGTTGTCTGAATTTGCGGAAGTGTTCAGTCTCCTCTTTAATTTGCTTCATCAGTTTCACTCTTGTTTGCTTTAAAGCCTGTCAATAAAAATACGTGAAGAATTCACTTAAATAATCCAGCATGAACAATGTAATCCTCTATTGTGGGTGAAATACATTATTCTCCTGAAAAGGAATGATTCACAAAGTAGTGTTACCAATATTTCAGATTTCACTCTGGTTAAATCTTTTTCCATTTGTTCCGACATCTTCTTAACTTTGGAATAGTCAACCAATCGTCTCTTATGTTCAGCCAACTGGGCTTCCAATTCTTTAACTTTTTGTCGTCTCTGTTCGCTTAATCTGTGATAAGAAAACAATAATAGATACATGTACAGCACAAAAATTAATATACAAAACAAATGAAATGCAGCGAAACTTTATACTTTGAACAAGATAAATCTCTGATGTTCCAAAAAATTACATACGTGTAAATAAGTTCTCAAGCTTGTGAAGTTCTTGGGACTTTCCCCTGACTTTTGTCATAATCCTAAAATTTTCGGACTTTTCACCACCCTGAGGAAAATAACTTTCCCCTCAACCTGTGGACACCCTATTCATGGCATTATTGGCACATCCAGCTGGACACTTATAGAAACCATGCCAAACCATACGATTATGAACAGTCCAATTTTGCTTTGACCATGACAAGTTTCGTGCAAGAAAATAAACACGTACTTAGAACTGGCAGCATTTGCAGAGCTGCTCCTAATTTGTTGATTTGCTTCATCCAGCTGCTTCTGTAATTTGTCAATTTCTGCTTTTAATTTCTCCTCGTCTTCCTACAATAGAGCATAGTAATTAGTTGTTGATTGTACCTATGATTTCATAAAAAAAATTATCATTTCACAATGCACAAAATCTTACCTCTCTGCGTTGTTTAGTGAAATTCTCTTCATTTTTCACTAATAATTTGACAAATTCCTCTTTCTTAGTTAACTGATCGTTCAGTTGCATCAGTTCATTGTGCAGTTGTGCTTTTCTCTCACCAGATCTTTTTTCTGGACTGGACATCTGGCTACTGGACTGACTTTCGTTGGAGACGGAAGTTTCAACATTCTACAATTCCGTATTAAATACCGAAATTGAACTTTTTGATCTTTAGAATATTGATTCAAATTTAAATTAATTTACAACTGACTGTGCAACAAATTTGATTTCTGGTAAGTTCTCTTTAATTACTAACGTATCTGTTTTTACCTCATCTTCCTCTGGTATGGTTTCCAAGTCGTCATTTTCATTCTACACAAGATACACACAAATATATTAAACTACAACTTTTCCTATTCCAAACTGATTTGCATGTAATTTTCATCCGAATGAGGATTTAATTACTGAAAGGGACCAGCATTTCTTGAACAATAACAATAAACCATTTGAAAAGTTCTTACATTGAGATCTTCCACAATACTTTGAAGTTCCTGAAATATTTTAGTCTGTTCGGCAAGCGATTCATTTTCATCCGTTGAATTTTGATTCATCATATTTAACTTGTCGGATAATAACCTACAACACAAGAAATTAAGCTGGTGTTAACATAACAGTTGTTGCTTCAGCAACTGGTACGTTGATTCATAGTTTTGGTGACGAAATTAAACATTAACATCTATTTTCGTATTAACATTTATAAACTGAACTTACTCGGTTTTTGCCTTAAATTCTTCCAAACTTTCCTTATATTTATCCTTGGCAGCTTCTATACTGATCATTCTCTGCACTAAGTTGGCATTTTGGTCAAAAAGATTTTGTATTTGGTTTACAAGTTTGTTATTTTCTTCCTAAATATAAATAACGTTTATCTATTATTACGTTGTGCCAACTTCACATGAAACTGATCACTGTCATTCAACGTACTGGCCGGTGAAATTTATCAGAGAAAAAAAACCCAAACAACGTATAGCAATCGATTACTTGGTTGAATAAACTAATTATGAAGTGGTTTTTAAACCTTAACTTTGCGATATCGAAATGTGGATAGTAAAGACACAACTAATATAGCTCACCTCCAATTCTTTAATTCTTTCTTTAAGAGCTTTAATGTCGATTTGTTCAAATGAGGTGTTTGGAGTATTACCAAGACTGCCTATGGTCCCTCCATTTGCCATTAATTGCATCTGAAGTTGTTGAACCTGTCGATGAAAATCTACAAGTTTTCTGTATACATTTATAATGAAATGTGGCAGTTCAACATTACATTAGTCTTACTGGTAAACAATAAGGAAATAAGCGAATTCACATTTAAGTCAGGTCTACCTACCATTCCTCTCAATCTAAGTATTTCTGCTGCTTGCGGATCCCTGTTGACGACAGGTTTGTTCTTGATCTTCCTGGCCCTATCAGCGTACCTCATCGTGCTCAAGGTTTCCTCCATGTTAGAATCAGCCGGACTAACACATGCGATCATCACAGTGTGACTGTTGCCACCAAGGGAATCTGCAAAAATAAGCCCCTCATATCATAACTACACATGTATTTGCTATAATTGCTTGAAATATGAACTTTTTCGATCCCTTCATGAGAAAAGACACACGTGTATATATCATACCTTGTAATAGCCTGGTCAATTTGGAGTCCCGATAAGGTATGTGGGTTCTCTTCTGTGCTTCATCTCCAAGTGCACTAATTACGTTACCCAGAGCTAACAATCCCATGTTGATATTGACACCTTTGACAAAAAGCATATGATTCAGTTATTGGCAGTGCCTTGCCAACAAGCAGGTAATACTAAAAGTGGCACTATGCTGCATCTATATGAGGGCCAAATCAAAGTAGCTTGAGCAATATCAAGGCCAGTAGACTCACAGATATTCTAAGTGAATTAATCATACTATTCCGAAATCTAACATTAATTACCTTCCTTGAATCTGTTTCCCTCTGCACGGGTTTTCTTCTGTCTCTCTGATCCTGCTAGATCAACCAGGTGAAACTTGGCCTTGCAACAATCTTGACTAAAAAAGAATAAACACTTAAAGAAAACTCTATTTAAAATTACGATTTCAAACTTAAAAATATCGTTCTTTACATTCTTTATGATTTGAGATAGCCATGAAGTATCACGACGAATCCGATAATACCTTTAATGATCATTCTTGTGGTGTTTTTTTTAAAATTTTTTAATACCTGTCCTTTTTGCTTGTTCTATCCACATATATAGTGAAGATGGCATGCGATCTGCTGGATGTCGAGTTCATAGCTGTAGCCCCTGTAGTTCTTCCTTGAGATCCATCTTCTAAACATTTCATGGTGTCATCCTCATCTTGGACTGTCCTTTCTTTTAAACCAGTTATCTACAAATAAGGGGCGGTGGGTTTGTAAAACAAATCAAGGCCCAACTGTCAAGTCTGGATTCTACATTGCTTTGCTTTTTAACTTTACCTTTATACCACCGTTCACATCTTCTCGAATAGCCACAGCATCCTTTTCTCTCTTTGATGCAGGAACTAACAGATCCAATAGCTCTTCTTTGTATATCTGTAAGCCAGAATAACAGCAAAGTATAATCATCATACCAGTAAAATACAAGTGATGTATAAGGCTGCATTAAGACAAGCTGATCTGCGTTCAAAAATTAATTGAAATTCTGGATTTAAACGTTGATCGCCAAATGTGTTAACTTACTAAATACAGTACATGTAATCAGATTTTCGAAAATATTGTCCGACAACTGTAAAGCCAGAATATGCGGGTTTTCTTATTTCCTATCCCCAGAAAAACATACCTTTCACCAAATGGAAGTGCCACGTCAATCTGCTAACCGCACTGTGCATGGACATGAACTAATTTATTGTAAAGTGCAACAGCTTCTGCACTTTCTACTGACCTCAAGATACGACACTTTGACGTTAAACACGTGCTCATCCTGCTTCTCCTTTATTCCAGAAAAAAGGTCTCGGATAACACGCGGTATAATACCAACAATATCCTCATCTTCATCAGGTCCCAGACCATACGCACCTCCCATGCTGAACGTTTTTCCACTCCCTGTTTGTCCATATGCTAATACCGTAGCATTATACCCTGTAATACAAGTGATTTTGTTGTCAGCTCCTGTTTCCCTCCTATTTTGCTCATTTTTCAAACATGTACTTATAATTATTTCTTTTGATTGTCCATTTTCCTGTGTCTTAACAGGTTGTAGTGATATGATTCATCACCAACTTAATCATGAAATATTCACGTTCTACTCATTTTTTTTTCAAACATATTTAATTATAAAGTTTGCTGAACTCCCTATTTTCTGCAAAACTTACCTTTGAAAAGACCCTCAACCAAACGGCTTACGGTGGACTCATAGACATACTTCTGCGAAGTATCCGGGCCGAAAACATGATCATACGTAAAGGCTCTGTCCGTGCCCAAGATAACTTGTGGCTCTCCTTCTACAAACTGCAGACAAACTTGACAGCCTTCTGCTACTTCCCGATTGATCAAGGGGCGACACCGCAGTGCCACACGCACTGGTATCACCTTATCCTCCGGCATGTTCCCACCACCTGCAATGCCATAATAGGGTACAGAAAGAGTTACTTACACTCACACTGGGCCAGTATTCATTCATATTTGGTATGAATATTCGAAATTGTAACGTTACGGCAATACTCTTTGTTGTGATTTCGTGATTTAATCACTTAGCAAAGTTGTACATGGTAGTTTATTCCAGAATAAATCATTTGGTTGTTGCTTGTTGGGCTGCTTTGTACCAAGTGCTCAGGGAAGTTTTTACACATGACAATGAGGAGGATGTCAGGGCAACTCTAGTTTGATCTATCACAGTGCATCAGTTCTAATGCATTTAGTTTTTCGGCTTTTCGGTCCAACGATGAAAATTGATGTTATATATTATCGGAGACACTTCACATTATTATGTACGTTGCATTTAGACCTAGACTAGGTGTGGACTAATAGATTTCATTGTGAACAATTTGTCACAAGTGGATTCCAGATTCAACTAAGTTTATTTATAGACTACGAGCTTAACTTTAGTCCCTCCCTTGTGGGAATCATAGGATAAGTTATATTTTACTAGACTATTGTCGGTTTGTTGTAAAAATCATCATGTGCCGGGATCATAAACTTAAAAATCTAACCTTGGTCTAAGAACATTCACTTCGTTACAATAGTCTAGTTCCCGGAATTGCATAGTACTTGGGATACACCTTTTGGTGATAAACCACATTAGCCATTTGAAAATAAAGCTTTTCAAATAAATTTTACAATATACTGACCTTTTTGGAGAAACCGATTTAAAAATTGCCCGAGTTGTTGGCCATTTGTTCAATATACGCGACAATCAGAACAGTGGTGAAGGTCGGGTTCTCGGACTATTTAAATCTACCGGGCAAAATGTGCAGGGTGACGGAGCAGGTGCGCGAGAAGTTCAGGGTGTGGACATGTTACTTCTTATCCTGCTCGTACATGGTGATGTACGGAATATATTCATCTAAAAAGTTGACTAACTTGTCTAATCTTCAAACGTGCTGCTGGTGGCCCGAGTGCTGTTCCTGAACAGTTAAGGAACATTATTAGACTAGTCTAGTCTATTATTTTATCAGGGGAGAACCTGCCTCAGCCTCTGACCTGAGCCTTCCTGAGACTCTGTCTTGAGATTCCCCTAATGAGCATGCACAGTCATTTTTAGGCCATATTCATCACGAATACTGATCAATATGCAAATAAAACCATATGTGACGCAGATACAACATGTGGAGTAAAGTAATCTGTATTCACAGTCGTATTCATCTGTATTTTTCCGTATTTATGCGAATAATGATCAATAAATGTGAATAAAGATCAATAAATGCCAACTTACCTAAAAAGTATTTAAATTTCAACATATATGTTGTCAAGTAACTTCAAATAATAATAATGCATGGAAAATGGCCTACAATTGATGTAAATATTATTATTTTTTGTGTCTAAATGTCACAGGATGGAAGTATGGATATTTCTCTTTCCTTTAGTAGCCTTTGCTATCATTTCAAAGCTGTGTGATTGCCACTAAAAAAGCTTTGAAAATTGTTTAAAATATGACTTTTTGGCCAAAATGGCACATTTCTGTGTATGTAACTTTAATATACCAATCTTTTAGGCCTTGTAGAATCAATATTTATT
>JBCAUI010482615.1:0-13641 GCA_038406195.1 Haplosyllis anthogorgicola
AACAGATGTAAATTCTTGTTGATAGTTCTATTATCCAACCAGAAAAATGACTTTAATTGCTGTTTTTCCAGTATTTTTAGTAGTTTGCAGTTTGTAGCCATGTGCATTTGTTTGGAAAAGTCACTTCCTGTAAATACTATCCTGTGATTCACTCCCGTCAGTTGTCCTCTGAGTGTGATGCCCTGTGTATATTTGCTATTGGACCTTAGCTAAGCTAAGCCAAGGTGAGGTAAGCTGCATATTTTCCTGGTTCCTGGGTGTCTAACTTTCAACCACATTATCTAAGTTATTATATGCTATAACTACAAAATTACAGCTACAGGGTAAGGAGAATATGCATATGCATCACTTAGTACACTTCTATTTGAATGATGCCTAATACTTACAAAGATTTTAGTGGATTTATCCATAAAATCAAACCAAGATGGCGGGTGTAAACAAAAAGCTCATAAGCATGCACGGCCGTTCCTCCCCCCTGATATTAACTACATTTGTCAATGGTGGCCACACCTATGTTAATTCTTACTTCAAGTTTTATCCAACTACAGGGACATCCTTCAACAAACGTTTTGAATGGCTTAAATATTTCGCGAAATCCCTAGTTATAGTGATCTAACAATCGAAGAAATAAATATTTATTTACACCAAACTAAATCCGTGTCATAGGAGAAATGTCTTTTATGTGCTTTTCATATTTGGAACAATGGAAAATATAAATTGCGGTTTTGGTAGAATGAAGAACACAAAGTAGAAATATATTTCTGAAATAGTTTACATATCCTGAATGTTCTATGTGAAAAAGATAAAATCTTAAAAAGAACTTTTTATAACACCTTTGGTGCAGAAATACACAGGATAATTTTATGTGATTCAAAGTTGTAAAAATGATTGATTACAAAAGATCGTTGTCACAAAATAAATAAAGGGATTAGTGTCACTAAAAAGAAACCTATATATCTGCATTTTCCAATATAAACTCTAACATTCTATGAGATGAGAAACCGTGATAAAAGAAAAGTAAGCAAAGTTTGATTTCTATTAAACACATAGTGTAACATTATCCCACATAACAGACTGAAACACCAGGAGTTTAGGTAAATTACTGGTTGCAGATTTTAACTTTTGGACTCTTTGACAAGACTTCTTCACATTCACAAATATGTTAATTATGGAGAAAACCATTTAGGTTATACTGTTCTAGTTTCTTTTCTATATGGTTGTCAAGATTTTTATTTACCTTCCCTCGTGTACCAACTTTTGAATAACTTATAAGACGGCATAATAATTGTTGATTTTCTTATGGTACAACTAGTACCATTCCATTTTGGCGTTTTTTCATGGACACACGTATAGTGTTTGCCTCAGGAAAACTTGAGAAATGTACGTAAGTTCAAGCTTCACATGAGAATCATACCCTGATAACAATGGAAAAGCCTGCATGGGATTGATAAAGACAACCTGTTGATAGACTATTGAAATAATTGCAAGCAACAAGACTTTCTGAGCATTTTCACTACACGTCTAGGAAGGGCCACGTTTCAGCTCTTGAAACTGTTTACAAAACTTAAAAGCATGAAGACGGTACATAAATATGTGGCCCACGGGTCCAGTCAACCATGGGCTTTGAGGCCTCCGTACCGGTACCTCGTACAAGATTTGAAGACAATTTAATGCTCTGATATGTATGGGGATTAAAAGCCAGCGTTGATACCATGAATGATAAGAAAGACATGTTCCGATGCAAGTCATCTTGAGTGCTTTGTACCAAAAAGACCCAGCTAAACATTCCAAATTTACACATACTTCTACATTTCTTGGTTTTATGTCTGCAGGTGTCACTTACAATTTTCATACCTTTCGTTACACAATGTATCAACTTCAGCACCACTAGGTGGTCCGCCTTCACAACCGCATAAACCTGTGTCTTTAATACGGATTTGGTTGATATTTTAAATCAAAATATTGGTTTCTGGCTTCGGGACATATACGCCATCAAATGTAATTGAAGATAATTGGATCTGTTAAGTCTACTTTAGCGATTTACACGTGAATTGTTTGGTTTGATATTCAATACTCAGATAGCTAATGATTTTTGCATGGATCAGATCAAGGAATGAAAGGAAATTTCCCCCCCCCCCCCCACAAAGTACGTGAACTGGCCAATGGACTATTGTGTACCTCTTAGCACGGTATTTGGAACAAAAGGTTTAAAGGTACGAGAGAGCCCATTGACTAGAAACAATTTCCATTGGCTGTATGGGGCATTTCTTGATCTGGTTTCACGATCAAGAAAATACGTCAGAATTTTCCCCAGGTAAATTGCTTATATTTCTATCAGTACAATAAAGGTGCATAGCAATGTCATAGCCGTACCAGCCTATTGATAACAGACTCGATGGCGAGAACAGACAAGATCATAATAACAATACATGCAGCTGCTCAGGAAATCTACGTGAAAATAACGCGTTGAATCCACCTGAACATTTGAATACAATAAAGCCCATTATATTATTTGTTTATGAAACACAATAATGTAAGTGGTAGAAGAAGCATAACAAGAACACAACAATACGTGCTATGCTATCGCAGTTAACAAAACACGTATTGTATGTCTGTCCCCCACAGATAGGAGTAATACGAGCTTGTATACACACAACAAGAGATAAATAATCCCCTACTGTGTAACAATGGGGAGAAAATACTGAAAATAACGCAAATAATATAAATTTCGAGACAATTATTGGAGCTGGCCGTGGAAACATCATTTCAATAACTTTAATCTAATTAGCTTAAATGTATATATCGATGAAAACTTGTGGTGTCTCGTTGTAAAAATCACCATAATTTTCCGTACTTGGCCAGTATCCCAAGGAAGTGTCAAGTGTTTAAAGATAACACATGAATTAGATAACAGATGTATGCTGATACTTTTGTCCTCCTTGACTCCAAATATTCTTGGAGAAGCACGTGCCATTACATCACACAGAACTGACTAACGACCGAGTTATGACTGATCAACGTCAAAAATTGCATGGCAAAAACAACAAGAGAATAAGTGCGCACAATAATAAATTCTATAACTATGAAATAGTTCATCTCCTAAAAAACTCAGAGGATGAAATGTCTTTCATGGCTTCTCTTTTTTGGAACAATAATTGCTTTTGTTCGAATAAGAGATACCAAATGGACTTCCATTGTTGGAAAATGAAATCAATTTAAGAAGCTGCTGATTGTCTTCAGTTACATATACCTAAACATTTTAACACTTTGGAGTTTCAGGGACACTATCAACAATAGAATCTCACGCTGAGGTTTTCATTCGAATGCTAGCACACGTGAATATTTAATTCTTTGAAGGAGAGATCATAAGAATTTCACGGTGTTCTTTTGATGTACAATTGTTCCAAAACTGATAGCAATTTCATCCTCTGAATTGTTCGAGTGTAGGACACAGCGTGAGAAAACTGTAAGCTCTCTAATAAATCAGTGTATTTTTTCTTAAAGTAACTTTTTTTCTAAGTGGTTGAGTCGAAATATATAAATAAGCAATTTTACGATTCCTACTGTGTTCTTTGTTCTGTCTAGTTTTTCTAACAGATAGTTTTCCATTTCTCATAGACATCTTTTGAAATTTGAAATTTGTTCACCTGTCAACACTTCTTTCTTTTGCATAAATTTTCAACATTTCATTTTAAAGAATGTCATATTAAGAATAGCAAACGCTCAGTGTCCATATATCTTACACTAAGCTATTTTTTGAGGAACAATCATATCACTTGAGTAAAAAATGGATATTAGATACTTTCAAATTATCCCAAAGGTATGTGAAACATATTGATTCATGAAATTTGTTACAAATTGCTACAGTACCAATTTGCTTGCAATTTGACATTGATGTATCTTTTTCGCATTTGAAAAAATAGATTGGGGTAATTCATACTGTACTTTTCTGGAGAACACAAGTACAGAGTCAATTACTAAACCAATGTGAAGCCACACAGCATGAAATGTTATTGTTCTCCAAATCGATTAGAGGAGAATTAAGAATTGTCTTAGTAGTTTCTCCTTTGGTGGGCAAAAGGGAAAAAGGCATTAGAGCTACAATTATATGTGTTGTACATCTCTCAGTTATCTCTTTGCATGTCATGTCACAAATCACATTAACCCTAACAAATAAACACCACCATTTGTAGCAATCATGACAACATGATGTATCTCTTAGAATGCAAAACATTTTGCCTTTAGGGAACGACTGAGCAATCATTACTCTTAAGTAATATTGAACAAAACACACGATCTTATTTGATTTCTTTGGGTGAGCAACGTTTAAACCAGTTGGAAACTCTGTAAAAAGAGTTTATTTCCAACATGCACGATCATTTAAACTTATTTTAAAATAGTATTAAAACTTGTTGTATTGACAAGATACAAATATGTAAGATATATTATTGCGCACTTCGGGGGGTGATGTCTAAACATGATGGATTAGTGGAAGGTACCAATAGACCACACATATAAGGTTTGTCCATACTTTGGGGCATCGTTACTGCTGGGCACACCAAAAAATGTACATCTACAAATTCCCAAAATGTTACCGTTTTATTCGCTAACACTTCAGTAGCACCTATTTCATGCTTTATTTTGCGCGAAAAGTACTGAGTGGCACTTGAAATAAGTATTTGACAATTAAATAGCATCTGCTTCATTACGCCTCAAAGACAATTCACTACACGGGAATGTACTTTTGGCAGAGGTTATAAGAGTAACAGAGGAACCGTAGAGTACTAAAAAGAAGTGTGTTTGTACACTTGATTTAAGAATGTAAATTCAGTAAAACAGGTGCAAATAAAGCATTTAAGTGTCTTTTAATGTATGCTACGAAGTATGTGATGTACACGAATAGAGTAGAACCTGTGCAATTTTTACATGTACGCGAGAGTGTGTGCATGCGTGTGTGTGTGTGCGCGCGCATTTGAACAAAAACAAAGGGTCATAAATGATTATTTCGTCTGTGATCCCGTGATGCTGGCTCAACAGGCCACACAAAAACCAAATTCCAACTAGGCAAACACCACATACGAACATGTATCTTTTTGTACTGTTGGAAAACAAATCATAACTAAGACCACATAAGTATTTCATGTGTTTTCGCAGTATGCTGCAAATATGAGTTGCCTTCATAAATGACAAAACCGGACAGAGCATTATGTAATTTGATCTGGGTTTACAAACTACCATCACCGGGAGTCAGGAGCGGCTAACTATTAAAGGTAAAAAGAGATTTGTATCTCAGTTAGGTCTCTTTAAATGAAAAACTCTATTTGATTAAGTAGACAAATGTCAAAAGCATAGTTTGTAGGTAATTTATATCTGTCAAGATAAATAATATATACATGATTTATGACTTTGTCCACTTTTTGTATCGTTCTTAATATTTTTCACGGGTAAATGGTTTCAAATTGCCCAGGTATTATTACTTGGAAAAATTCAAAGGATAAAATACATTTAGGTCTTAGGCTCGAAAAACAAAGAAAACAAAACGATTTGACATGTACTTTTTAAACTGCTGACTGGCAATAAGAACTTTATAAAGAAAAAAAGAATTAGAAGGTAAATGGTGACACACCTACACAGAAAAGGCCAGTGTAAAAAAAAAAGGATAAAAAAAAAAAAGGATAAAAAAAAGGATAAAGCTTACAATCAAAATTTACTTTGCGGTTAATGTTTTCTCTCTGAATGGCATCACTGCTAATAGATGTCAAAAAACAGTAATAACTTATGATTTGGCTTCAGTAAACGTATACTGTTTCATCTCATGCAATGGAGGTAAATGTTGGGTTACAGCATTTATCCAACCTACAGCGATGCGACTTAAATGCAGCGTATTTGAAACTACAATTTGATTTAGTGCGTATCTATGAAAAGTATCTTCCACTTATTCGGATCTAAATGGCAACAGACGAACTATATGTTATAACTGTAACAATACTAACAACATGATAGATTCGTAGTTCACGATCTTTAACACTTTCATCGTAGTAAAGCTCTTTGTGATTTTTCAAGCTTAAAATGTATTGTATCAACGATCGTGGTCCCGAGACATCGCGAGTTTTCTGCCGTCTTACATTCGAGGTTTTTCCATATTCATTTTTGTTTATTGAGTTAGGTGAATTAGCCTAATTCACCTTATTAGGCAAAAAATTTAGGCAAATTAGCCTAATTCACCTAATTAGGCAAGAAAATTAGGCGAATTAGGCATATTCGCCTAATTAGGTTAGCAAAATTAATTTGGAAAAACCTCGATTGAATTCGGAACTTGATAACATCTTCTAAGAAAGGAGAAAATGAGAAGTACACAAATTTCTCACAGCCGAAAAGTCCCATACTCTAGTACTACAGTTCAGTAGACCATCACAGAATTTCCAGAACTTCCATTTTGTTTTCAATTAAAAATCAGGTGTTCAGACAGATTAACCCAACAAAATATTCCATCTTTCAATTCCAAAATAATAAAATTACATAAATTTAAGCGAGATAGAAAGAAGGCAGAGCAAATGAAGTTCATGATGGAACTGTTCCATATAAAGATAATATCCAGTCAAATGCAAATTTATTTATAATACTTTCTCGGACACTAGATGGCTCAATGGAAAAGACTCATGTTGGCAAACAATGCTGCATTGAAATATTTTAAGACGCTAATATTAATGTCAAATGAAAATTTCTAATTTTCGTTCAATTTTCTATGATATTAGTTGTAATATGTAGTAGTTCCCACTACATTCCCATTACAGTTCAGCAGGCACTCACGAAAACAGTCAGTGATAGTGTTCTGAACGCCTTATCTTTTGTTTGCATGAAAGAATTATTTTTCCAGATGACTTTAAAGGTTTTAGTCGTGTCATCAACGAATGAAAAATAAGTTTTCTTTATTTTATTCTGACAGAAATAAGGTGTAGCGACAATATTTACTTCACATGTTACACGTTTCTTCTCTTGTTGCGCATTAATCACGTTCAAAATAAACAGAAATCTACATGAAAAAAAGTTCGGTTAAAGTTTTAAACACGAAGAAATACCCTATATTCTGCCTATCACACACAGCAAAATAGTTTGAAATCATTTACATTTAGACAAGGGTAAGTAAAGTTTAACAAACGTTCAGCCCACTAATCAAGGTCCCTGTGGTGGTCTTGAGTGGAAAATAACTAATCTCTGTTGAGCACAAATAAATAACAACATCTGCATTCAAGACTAGATTTCACATTTCGTATCACCTTCAGTAATAAATAAGAGAATAAAACATAAAATCTTAAATTACTTTTGATTAAAAACAACCTCCACCCACGCAATTAAAAAAAAACCCTGTTGGGATCATCAGAGTACCGCTTTAACAGACCGAAATTTCCATTGAGGATGTGATTTACAGTGCTGTCCTATTCAAAAGCAAAATTACGACGTGACTTGCTATTCATACATTGTCTATGTCTTCAGTCCTTGGAATCAGTTGTTACCGAATAACCGTTAACTTTTTTCCAACGTTTGGTTTTTCTGTATAACGAAGCTGCTTATGGTAAATCGTACAAATCTTGTATGTAAAGGGTACAGCGTAATGGTTTCATTTGAATTTTCTTAAATTTTTCTAAAACCAGTAATGATACAAAGGAATTCGAAGTCAAATAAACTTTTGAAGTTCTGAAACAGTACACGGAATTTGTATCAGTTTCGAAACGTGTAGAACAAAAACGAGGACATAAAATTTCATACTGCGCTTTTGATGCGCCATTGTTCCCAAACTGATACGAATTCCGTGTACTGTTCCTTACCCTGGTGTACCGTGCAGGCGTCTAATTTGGGACACCTTACAATTGTCTTGACTACCACTCCATTCTCCTGTACCCGATACAAACTTTTGGGATGTACCAGGAAAGAGGCATGTCTCTTCTTGACAAATCACATCAGTTTTTACACAAACCCTTGGTCCAAATTAAGTAAAACAGGATTTCACTAACAAGTTGACATGTGGTAAAGTGAGACACTTTGGGGCAAAGTGGGACACCCAAAGAGGAGTACCCTGATAAATTATTGATAAATATTTAATTGAACATTGTGATACAATTTTCAAACATACTGAAGAAAAAAAGAAGTCTTTAAGATTGATTTCATGTTTTACTAATTTTTTTTTAACTTTCCTCCTTTTTAAAAGGGACTTAACTTTGTCCAACTTTGTGCCATCTCACTATATATATTTTCACCCTCTAGTTTGCTGTAAGCAATTTTTCATGTTGGATTTAAACATTCTATGTGTTGGCCTTTTATAGAGCCAATCAAATGAAGTCTAACATTGAATTTTGGGATTCTTAATGCAAAGGATGGTATCAATTTTCAAAACAACTAGCAATAGGCTTGAATAGTGGAAAACTTTTTCATATATTGAGGAAAGTGTAAATGTGTCCAACTTTCCCACTGTCCCAAATTAGCTGCCTGCACGGTATTACGAGGAGAGTGACACTTGTAAGAGTGACCTTCCCTTTCACAAATGTCACTGTGGTTGTGCTAGAACAAGGATTACTTACCATCTAACTTTATACTCCGATGGCATTCCTCCTGTTTATAATTTCCAAAAGTGTAAAATAAAGTTTTATCCACTTTGTTAACAGAAATCTTGTTTTTGAAATTAGAATCTATGTCCTAAAAGAGTAGTAGTGGCAAAGCGCTGTCTTTGGACAAATGACCTCAACTGGATTTTCCCCTTGAAATGTTTCAAACATCTGCAACTTTTAGCGACTGTTTCATCACAGTTTTGATACTGTGGTTTAGGTAGAGTGAACAGGGTCTTACATTTCTCTCCTTTACCATTCACGTATCTCTGTATCGTTTTACTGTGAGGCTGTCTACCTGTACGAACATTTTGGGCTTCATACAAAAAAAAGCAGTGAAAAGAGCCTCAGTGATCTATTCTGGCGTATGATTTTATTAAAATTTGTGAAAACTGATTAAATTTATTGCAATCACATAGCAATACTTTATGCATAGTGGTTAAGATGATTATAGACCGCAATATTAAAGGATATATCCCTTGATTGCTCATGAGATGTTGACTGTCTCGGGCATTTTATTGTTAAAATCTAAGTAAAAATAGGTATATCTTTTGCAGATAGAAATAATCATATGTTTGGCGACACGAAAAAGCCTAAACCTTCAATTTGATTATTACCCAAAGTCATCCTTTGTAAATGTAAATCATACCGAATGTATTTTTGTATATTAGAAAAATACATTAAGAAGTTAAAAGCTCTAATGACGTTTAACTAGGTTTTTACATTTTTCTTGATAATACGGATATTATCAAGAAGGTAGAGTATACACACATATTTTTATACAATAATTTACAACGGTTCAGTATTTCTTTTAATACCTAGGAAAGACTACAAAAGAATGTTGTGACAGTATCTCCGTATTATCAAGCAAAAATGTCAATTCTAAGGAGAAAAGGTAAACACAATTAAATTTTAACCGATTATGTTTATCCGAACATTGACGAATTTTCTGTAAATTCAGTGTCCAAACATAGTGCACTTCAGGCTAAGAGTCACACTCACTCTATTACCCGATAAACCGGCTGTACTTTATTATAAGCTAAAATATGTCATAACATCCTCTTCAATTATTCTAAGTTACCAAGTTTCTACAAAGGATCCTACCATTTGATGCATCTCCCTTGAGGATTTCCTTCCAACTCATTGGATTTGAATAGGCCTTTTGAAATTATACATTAATCTGATGCAATGATAAGGGGCTTAATAAATCTTTGGATTGACCTGAGGGTCTTATCTTTGGGGAGGTAGAACTGCCAGTTAAACTTTAAAGTTAAGAATGTGCAAAATTATTTATAATATCAAAATTAAATGATAGTGCCCTCATAAATAAACTGAAATACATTTTACTATAAAGTAAACTATTATGTAAAGATTAACTGTATGTAGCTTAAACGAACACATTCTTTGAAAGAGCAAATGCAACCCTCGTTTATTTCACAGAAAGATATATTTGCAAATGACTTCTGAGCTTACTAATGTATGTTGACAGTGTAAAAAGCTATTAGCTTTTTGCGATTTGGTTAAGCAAAGCAAAACCTTATAAGTCACTGAAATATTCCTATTTTAACCGATAGTTGGTTGTTGAACCTCTTGCGATTAAGAGTATAGATATAACGGATCTAGAACTTCTCAATGGAGGTGGAGCCAGAAACTAAAATCTCCTGCCGTATTATTTTACTTGGACTAAGAACTTTCTCGAAGAACATGTAATTTTAGTTCAATAAAAGGAGAGTTATTATTTCTGAGAGTTTCGTACAGACAGAATATCTTTAGGAGACTTCTTCATTCCCCCTCCAAAACGGCAGCGTTCCGATATTGGAAACACCAATGCTACCATCATTCTCTGATATGACTGTCCACCGGCGAATGTTGTGGGTTCGATATCGGACAAAATAAAAGAAATAGGAAGCAAACAGGTGCAAGTGAATGTGAAAACAAAAGGTTTGGGATACGGTTGTCTCTGTTTCAGTCAAATCAAGGCTATTAATTATACCAAGACTGGGTGAGTTTCCTGTTTGGGTAAAACGTTGTAAATCACCTTGGTCGACAAGTGATAACTTAGAAAGCAATATAAATCATGCTTTGCTTCCTTTAGTTGTGAACACAATACCGTGATTCCGATCACACAATAAAAGTAAAATAACTAAACGGTCAACCCGTATTGACTGCAATGAGTAGCTGTTCTGCGACACAGGCTTTGCAGAAACAAATAGCCTTACATAACCGACTTACAGTTGGTTATAAATAAAACTAAAAAAATGACTTCTTTCTACTTCGTTATTTATTCGGTTAATTGAAACAAAGAGACTTGACTAACTGATTAACAACAATAAACCCTCTTGATATAGACTATTACCCCGATATATGTACAGAACCAAAAGGTAATGATCTTAACAAACATAAACGTGTAAAAATATGTGCGATCATTTAAAGGAACATATTAACATTTTTCCTATTGTAACCAATGTTATGTTTTCAATCAAGTATAGCGAATTAATTCTTAACTCTGATATTCCGGTAAGCTTAAATATATAAATATTTTACCAAGCTGTTACTACATGCAGAATAAGTATGCTTTGCTGTCTAATAATTTAATTACCTATATTCATCCCCATTGAAGAACATGTCTGAAACAGTCATGTCATGGATTATTACTTTTTCTCACCTTGTTTTTGGGAATATAAGACAATAGTTTTGTAGTGGGACACTTAGAAACAATACCAGGGGTCAACAAGCGACGTCCTGTGTCATCTCTCTTAGTGGTAACCGAAATTTGTACACTGTCTAATTTGTCAAATTTATGTAATGAGAATAGAATAGAATATCTTTTGAATGTACTGGATTCAGGTATATATCATCACTGAAAGTACATGTCAATCTAATTAGAAAAACTAGATAGAGCATTAATTAAGAAAAATTTCTATTGATGTCAACATAATGCGATAACGGCGTACAATAAATACTTTGATTTCACTTCTTTGTTTTTTCTACTTCACCATCTGTATTCATAGTATACTCTTGTTCATTCGTCTGCGGAAAAAATAGTTTGTGAAAATGCTGAAGTTGCAAAATATATTCAACAGAATACAAAATATGCATTGCATTTATAGCCCGTCAGATGTTGTAGCTTCACGCACAAGAAAAAAACCTCCATTGGCTTATTATTAGATATCATCACGACAATCACCTTGTGATGCAAGGATGACTGTATTCATAAAGCATCACTTGTATTCCAATGAAATTTCCCAGAAAAGTGAATGCAAATACATTTCCCGTGTGGCTTCCGTTTTTTCATCAATAAAGGAATAATATTTAACTTACAGGTTTCAGCAAATGAAACTGTTCCATTTTCACGGGTACATCTCTGAGTGCAAGACAGCTAAAAGCTAATATTGCTTCACTCAAAGCCGTGCACCAGGAGGTCCTGAAAAGTTTACGGTTTTATAAAAATAATGTATAATAAAAAAGAAAGGAAGTTTGAATGGATAAAAGAAAAAAACGAAAGAGGAAAACAAAAGGGCAATGTTTCTGCTAAATTTATTCGGTGGAAAAGTAATAACCTTTGGTAAAATTACTCACCTAAAGTGTCCGAATACATCGACAACCATTCCTGATATAAAACTTCCTGAAAAACAAGTTCATTCTTGATTAAATATATTTCTTTGAGGTATATAAAAATATGTATACTTGACCAATTAAAGTACCAAAATTACCACACTTGTTGGAAATTCACGTTGGCGCAAGTCATTTTAATTTTAGCCTTTTGGATTACATTTCTCGCAGCAGTTTGATATCGGCAATTAAAAAAGTGACGTGTGGTACAATAGCAAAGTGACTGAGCACTGGTTCCGGAGAATGGACTAGACTATGCCAGTTGCCATTAAAGAAAGACAGTTTACGCAGATAGCAGCCAAAATTAATGTCCATTCTAATTATCAATTTTATTTTTCTTCGAAGAAAATGCTGTCAGTAAAATGAGATTCAAATGGAATGCAGATGGAAAATATTACCTAAAAAGAATCCCAGACTCAAGGAACATCTACATAAGCTGAACACAGTGGCGTAGTGAGATCCTATTCTAATATCCGCTAGGTGACTTAACATAGCGTGAAACGAACTGCTGAACAAACCTGTTGTGGTGAAATTAAGAATTGAAGCTTGTGATGATGTCTGCCATATAACCGGAAGAACATGCATTTAAACGTTCAGGCTTCTAGATCTATTTCTTAGATGTGCTTCGCCTAAATGGTTTTATTATTTGTTTTTTTCTTCCCAATTAGGCAAAATTACTAATTTAGATAGAGAAGCAGGCCAATTTTTACTGTAGATGAAAACAGTAAGTTCTTACAATCTTAATATGTGTGCCTTTATAGATCCCCCCCTCCTCAATGCACTGGGCAAGAGTTAAGGTCGCTTAGCTTTCGGTGAGAATCTGGTGCAAATTTAGTGCATGAAGTGTTTTGCTCCAAATGTCAAGAGAGCAAGCTGGTCGTTTACCCTACTGGTGCACGTGCAATTCTGTAAATACCTAAAGGTAGGACGCCCCTGGCAAATAGGGTAGTTACATGTTCTACCACTCAGAAGAAAGCGTCTGTAAGTTGCTGTCGTTTTCATCTTACCTACTCCTATAAATCCTATTGTATTCGGCAGAGTCACCAGCCATTTACTCGACGTAACAAAAATGATCTAGAAGAGGAGTCAAACACTTTTATCAAATTGGATTAATGAATAGAACACTGTAGTGATGTCTTTAAGAAGGCGAGCTTTAAATGTCAATAGAGGTGGTCAAGTTGCAAAAATGATATTTTAAATTTGTGTGCACACTTCGTCTGACATGTTTTATGTATGTCGACTAGCATCAATTGGTAGTGAGGCGGAGTGAATGTGTTGAGAAATTAGAATATGTTTAAATGTTAAATAGATGACTATTTATATCAATTAAGAGTAAGTTACATGTTTATCTCGAGCATAACAATAAAGTTTGGGCCCTATCCAAAAATCAGCTGTAACCTATTCACACTTATTAATGTAAACAAACAAT
>JBCAUI010482726.1:0-13640 GCA_038406195.1 Haplosyllis anthogorgicola
GTCAAGGCTGACCGTTAGGCTGGTAGCGGTGTGCTGGGGGTGAAGGCCGTGTATGCTGGTGCCATACCTAGACAGTTAAAGTGAAAAAAATTTAAAAATCAAGATATTTTGAACTCACTTTGGGGACTCCCTCCTAAAATAGCATCAAAATGACATTTTCCCACCAAAAAACATGTCATCGAAGGGTCATGTGACTGCACATGACATCATGTGCTCAAACTGCGTGAGGGGAGCAGCTGGACCCCTGCCAGGGTGTGTCACATGATCACTCTGATAGGGTCATAAGGTATACCATTAGAAAACTTATGATCTCTTGATTCCAAAAATATAAGTTTCATGAAAAACAGCCAAGGCAACGTGCCATTTTGAGGCCCGTAAAGTTTTTCACTATGATTTTTCAAAGAAATGCAAGTATTAATTAAAATATACAAATTCCTTTCAAATAAAATTTGTGCACACCCTTTGCATCATCTACTAACAGGATACAACAATTACAGGTCAACAAACAACATTAAAAATTGACAAAATGCGAAAAAGGGATTTATGCATGTATTAATTTCACCAGCCACAGACCTTAAAATCCAACGATTTCATTCTATCATGCCAATTCCCTTCAAATAAAATTTGTGCACACCATTTGTATCAACTACTAACAGAAATTAACAATTACAGGTCAAACAACTTTAAAAAATGTCAAAATGCGAAAAAGGAATTTACACATGTATTAATGTGACCACCCGAAAACCCTAAAACCCTAAGATCCAACGATTTCACTCCAAGCACATCATTTCCCTTCAAGTAAAATTTGTGCACACCCTTTGCATCATCTACTAACAAGATACAACAATTACAGGTCATCAAACAACATTAAAAATTGACAAAATGCAAAAAAAGGGATTTACGTGTGTATTAATTTCACCAGCCGCAAACCCTAAAATCCAATTATTTCACTTTTATCATACCAATTACCTTCAAATAAAATTTGTGCACATAATTTGCATCATCTACTAACACAATACAACAATTACACATCATCAAACAACATTAAAAATTGACAAAATGCAAAAAAGGGATTTACGCATTTATTAATTTCACCACACGAAAACCCTAAAATCCAATGATTTCACTCCTAGCACACAAATTCCCTTCAAATAAAATTTGTGCACACCTTTTGCATCACCTACTAATAGGATACAACAATTACTGGTCATCAAACAACACTGAAAATTGACAAAATGCGAAAAAGGGATTTCAGCATGTATTAATGTGACCACCCGCAAACCCTAAAATCCAAGGATTTCACTTATAGCACGTCAATTCCCTTCAAATGAAATTTGTGCACACCATTTGCATCACCTACTAACAGAAATTACAGGTCATCAAACAACTTCAGAAATTGTCAAAATGCAAAAAAGGAATTTACATGTGTATTAATGTGACCACCCGCAAACCCTAAAATCCAACGATTTCACTCCTAGCACATCAATTCCCTTCAAGTAAAATTTGTGCACACCCTTTGCATCATCTACTAACAGGATACAACAATTACAGGTCGTCAAATAATATTAAAAGTTGACAAAATGCAAAAAAGGCATTTACCCCCTACCCCACCCCACACCTACCCCCTGCACCACCCCACCCCTACCCCCCACCTCATCCACCCCTACCCCCCACCCAATCAGGCTCAAGACCACAGTCTTATCGAATTTCATTCGATAGACAATAAGCAAAAGGTGCAAGTGGCAGTTCTCGTTTTTCAGCCACATTAGACTAACACATGTATTGCAGTGTGTTAGTGTCTTCTGAATTTACTGGGCATTTCATACAAAAATGACCCATGTAATTCGATTAGCGACTCCATTCTTTACATAAACGAGAAAAAAATTTTTTTTAAAAAGAAATCCCAAAATGAAGGCAGGAAAAAATTCAATGTTATTTACACAGAATAAATAATTTGTTGGTACAGTAGAACCTGCTTTAACAAGCCACTTTGAGCAGCCACATGGCATTTACGGTCAATAAAGGGGTTTGTTTCTTGTTTTCACTCATAGAAAACTCAATAAAACCCTCACTACTTTGTGGGGCCACGTTATTTACGGCTAATTTACGTTGTAAGTAAGGTTCGCCCCTCAAAGCAGGTTCTATTGTACTTCCAATTTAATATCTTTCAAGAAAGAACATTTCATGTCGTTGATATTAAATTCAAATCTAATGAAATTATCAGTTTAGCTTTAAAATGCAATAAAAACACATGTAATACACTAAAATAACTAATTAGCCCTCATTCTTCTAAGAATATAGCCTTAAAAGAATGAATTAGGGGTCACCTTAATCCTTGGAAAGTTTAAAAATTTATGTAAATTTGTAGCATTAAAATGGCACTGGCAAAATTAATGTGTAAATACATGCAGTTTATAAAACTAGTAACTAGTGCACAATTGAAAACAAGTAATAACTAGAACAACTACTTGATTGAGACATATCGTACCTTATAACAACGTTGTATAACAAATAGTGCAAATCCTGAGATATCTTAGTAATATAATGAGTATTTTGACTCCATCGTAAAATTTAAGATACTGATTGATGACTAACTACTATATTATATCGGTTAGAAGGCCACGACAATCTCTTATTTTACAGAAAATCGGAGAAATATCCAAAAAGTACATGAATACCAAAAGTACAGGAACATATTCCTGTATTCGTCTTTCTGACAAAATTTAGAAATTCTTCTGTTTGCATAATTTAGGCAAGTGATCCAGATGCATTGAAATCCCGGGTGGTGTACGGTATACCCGAGTTGGCTCTTTTCTTCTTGTACAGGTACACTGCAAGCACGGTTAGGACGATCACTATCAGAAGGATCAGCACTGCTACGGGCACACCGACAGCTGCAAGAGAAATGAAAATATATTAGAAAATTGTCTTTCCATCACACAGTTTAAGTGAAATAGATGACTTCGGATTAAGGTCTTGGAATATTTTCATTTAGACTTAACACAATAGACGCACATCTGATACATTTGTGTTAAGGATTTCCAATGTAATAGGTAGTATTTAAGTACAAGAGGCAATAGATTGATATAATAATTCTTTATTATCCAAATAAAAAATCTCATGTTATAATACTGAAGTAAGGTGCGCATTTCTTATTTTACAATATCGTGCAAGATGTATGGTAGATAGGCATTTACGTTTGACTAAGAAGAAATATAAATAATAAACTACACGTATGTATACACAATACCGTCATGTTCGTATGGAGTCGTTTGTCAACATTCGAGGTTTTTCTTACTTAGTTCACCTGCCTAGATAGATTAGGCAGATTTGCCCGATCGGGCAACTGCACCTACTAAATATAGCAATGAAACCTATTTTCCAGGTTGCCAATATTAGTTATTTTACTACCAATCAAAGAAATTTTCCCTGCCTAATTATGCAATTACTAATTAGGCAATAAGAGAAAAACTTCCGTTAGTTAACAGTTTCACGTTTCTCTTGCTATCGTTTTGATATACAATAAAATTGTCTCCTGACGACATAGATTGGAGATTTTCATATTAGCCATTCTAATTCTGTATGAATGACAATCTTTGATGCTCAAATAGATCAATTACGAGGTAAAATCGAGTTGCTATTTCATTTCTATGTGTGTACATAATTTTTTAAGAATTACTTCAAATGATTTCTCACACCCTACTATAATGGCAAATTACAAACTATTGCCAAAAAGATTATTCACTTCATCTTCCACGCGCTTCCTTATTTACCCTAATGCACCATGAAAATACCATGGCTTTGATTAAAATCCGAATATTTGACTTTTTTATAACTCTTTAATTCTAACAGCACATTATAGAAGTTTCTAAATTTACAAATCTGAGTGTACAAGTTTCAATTAGGTATACCTCAAATTATACATTCATTACTTTTAAATCTACAATGATGAGAACATAAACCGCAACATAGAAAATACTAGTTACAGCATTAATTCACACATCATTAAATTTAATGGGAGGCACTTTCAGATATGAACTTGTAAGTGTCGGTGGTGTACCTTTTTGTTAATTTTCACCATTTATAACGTAAATTTTTAGAGAGGAGATGGGGCAGGATTCACGGATTTATTTTTATAATCGAAGTTTTATGTCAAATTGTGAAATATAGAATCTGCTTGTAATGCAGCAATTGTTCTAACAAATTGGTGTAACATGCATCTTTACGGTACACCACGTAAAACTCGCGTGTGCACTTAACTTCCGACATACCGGGATTCCCCGAAATTGGACCTGGTCTTATCAGTGGGGAAAGGCCCTTTACTGCAAATAAAAGTTACTGTATTTTTAAGACCGTGGTCTTATCAATGAGGATATGGTCCAATATTTGGGGAAAGCCTTAAACCGAATCATTTGACAAACTATAAATAAATTAATATGAAATGATGACATTTATCAAAAATATCTTATGAAAAAGATAATTTACATGGAAAAACAAATTGCTCTGAATACATCAAGTCATATGAAGTTAGTGAACTGAGTAAAATAGCCCAGCTTCACTCTCCCAACATGGATTTAAATACATGATTGGATGACTGACAGAAAAATGAATACTATAAGACCATGGTCTTATCCGTGGGTTGTTTCCCCACAAATAAGGCCATGGTCTTATTATCAGGGTGGTCTAACTTTCGGGGAATCCGAGTACACAGTGTATGGATGTCAACAATTCTGAGTGTTGATCACATTTAAAGGAATGCACGTAATAATCAAAGAACATGAAGAAATCCAAATAGATTATTCAGTTCCAATTGCAGAGGCACAAAAATAACAAATAAAAAACGCAAAGAAATGGTCATCGTTATTTGACGAAAACAGTTTCAACAAATTTGTATTGAGAGCATCCACGAATGCTACTTCTCCCCTTCTTACAAGTTTCAGAACTTCAAATTTTTTAGATTTCATAAAAATTGTATCACAGGTTCTTTAATACAATTTATTATGGAATAGTGTAAATACTATGCCATGCATTAAACATTACTTATGCTGTGTCACAACAATACTTAAGAGAATCGTGAGATTCATCATGGATATTTATTCAAATTGTTCACCCTATATATCATCTGCAGGGATGCACACAGCAACTCGCCCGGTTGCCATGGCGATCGAATATTTCCCTGGGCAAGTCACTCAGCTTCCGCACTTGCCCCATAGGGCAAGACTATTGAAAGCTAGTCACATCAAGATCTTTGATGATATGCATTCAGTTACAGGTCGCAACCAAACCAAATCACTAACTATGAGTTTCAGAGACAACAATTAGATAATTTTATGAAGAAGTTACATCAGGTGGCAAAATTTGAAGGAGATTTTGCCTTTTGTTCTTTTTCGGACAACTGTAGTTAAACTCAGGCAAGTTATTTAAGAAGATAGTTGCCCCGTCGGGCAATCTCGTCCTTAATTTTGTGTGCATCCCTGCATCTGTAAAGCTCATTTGGTGCAATTATGATACAGCAGAACTTCTTTTGAGCGACACAACTTTTCCAATCAAAAAGTGTGGGCCAGGGTTATTTAAACTGATTGTAACTACAGTAGAACCTGTTTTGAGCGGCACCCTAATTTATCAGGGCAAGGATGCTGTAAAAGGCAGGGATGCCGTACAAAACAGCTAAGATAAACATGAATAATAAGGATTCATTTTACAGTGATACTGCCGTAAACGACAGGTTAGCCGTAAAAAAGGTGCCGCTCAAAACAGGTTCTACTGTACTTTGTGAACAACTGGAGTTTGTCGTAAATGGCAAGGTGTGACTCAAGACAGGTTCCACTGTAATTGCAACTTTGCAGTGACTCAATACATCTAATTGAAACACTCGATGGAATTGTCTAATTCTTAACATGATACAACAAATCAAGTGAAGTTGCGTTGTCAGAACATCTGGTATATTTAAGCATGTGGTGGAGCATTAAAGTTTGCTGCTTGGTATCGCACCCCAGTGTTTTTTCGTTTATAAAAGATTGTGATGCCAATGACAACAAGCACGATTAGAACGATCACGCACACAGCAATAGCAACAGTAGCACCTGTAGAAGAGAAAAAGTTAGTGTCAAATAAATAAGAAATAGAGTGCAGTAAAGTTAGACAGCATCACAGCTACCTTTCTGTCAATTAAATTTGCACATTCGACAAAATGAGTGATTTCTGCGAAAATTTTGGATCCAAATGTTTTACATGCACTTACTAGAAACGGTTTACCGAGAATATTTTGTTTTCAAATTACTAATGAGAAAGTATTCTTCCGATGCAATATTTCATAAGTTTGAAAAATGTGGCAGCAGAAATGCCGTGTTGCGAAGTTTCAAGATGTAAGAACTGCGACCGAGCAAGTAGATGCCGATTAATTGTTTTGACAGAAATACATGAGGATTCCACACGCATTAGAATAAAATGAGCCTTTTATCCACTGAAATATCTATCACCAAACTACAGTTCAACTGGTTCCAGATGTATCCGTCAATTACTAATTTATATTTGAGTAGTTTGTGCAATTAAAAGTTCTTTACGCATATTAAATTATAAATTAAATACATGTAGACTGTGCAGAAAAATAGGTCCAGATGGACCTGAGCTCATTTGACATTATCATATCACAATATTACATGGATACAAAGATCAATCCAAAATAAGTGACCCATGAAAACAAATATGACTGCCAAACTGCAAATATAGGTGGTATCAATATTATTTTTACAGGAGATAAAGAGGGTGCACAGATGCAAAAAGCTGCCAAATATGACGTTTGTATCATCAATTGCATATCCAGAAGAAAGGTTCAAAGAATAAAACAAATATGGCTGCCAATTTGAGAATAATGGTCACAGCAACATCATTTTTTGCCAAGCTTAGAGATAGTGCATAGGTGCATATTTGTGTAAGATATGAAGTCTCTATGATCAATAGTGTACTCAGGGTAGCTGTGCACAGACAATACCGACGATGACAACAATGCCGACGACGACAACAACAACGACGGACGACGGACAATTCATGATTCTGTAGGCTCTTTGGCAATTATGCCAAATGAGCCAAAAAAACAAAACAAAACTACAGCTTGGCGCATGAGGGATGCTTTGTGACGTGTAATCGTCATCGTTGACTCAATTAAAAAGCCACCATCTTACTGCAAAAAGCTTTTTGACAACAAAGATTAAGCACATCCATCCAGTACACAAAAATCTAATTTACATAAAAACTTAGCAAAATATCACTTTGAACAAAGACAAGAACGCCTTCAGTAGAAGGTTCACCTCCAGCTTCATAAATAGCACATAGTGACATGCAATTTCAAATGACCTTAATCTATATTTTGGACGTCATTTATTCATAATAAAGCTGAAATTGGCATACAGAAAACAACACTGAGTTATTTTGCTGATTTTATTGACCCAGCGATTTTGATACTCAAGCTTGACCCCGACACTACAACAATGTACGTGCATACCAAAAATGAAAGGTTTCAGTTAAGAGTTCAACGTAGACTGACAGGCAGATAGACAGACAAAAGCCTTATCATCCCACAAACTCGGGCAGTAAATATGTTTGTCAATGTTTTCTACATTGTCTAACATGCTGCTGTTTTGTCCAGGCCGCATACGGTATTTTGCTTTTTTTTTAACGAAGCAAAGTTCACGAGTCACCACAAAAAGTACTTCATTACTCCTTTCATCTAGTCCACCCATTCTACCATTCTTCTGCAATAAAGACTTTAGAGACGGTTTGCTCTTACCTGAATAGCTACTTTCCTTCTTTTCTACTGAATTGCACATACGGAACCAGTCGTCCACCGTTCCATCTATCACAAGGGGTTTCAAAATTTCCAAGAACTTGTCAACTGGACAATATTCATCACAACCTGCTCATGGATGTCAAAATAAATAATCCATTAGTCTCACACAATTGTCGTTTTATTACTTAATTAAATAAAAAATTAACTGTGCCTGAGAATCTCCTCTAAAATGATACGTTTAATGAATACAAATTGGTATCTCTGCATTTATTTCCTATAATATCACATTTTTCATATTTTTTCATTTTGATATGTACTACCTTATTCTCTTGTTCACAGACTCACTTTTAATTGCTTTTACACTGACTTACTTTTTAATTTTTTTACTTTGGGGTCTGTATCAGGATGCTTTCTGGAATCCTTTTTGTAGAGTATTTTCATGTATAACTGACTAGGTTGTAACTCGTGTATTTCAAAGAACAGCACAGAAGCATAATCGGGAACTTCCCCTTCCCAGATGTCGAGTGCCTTGAGAAATGCTGCTACCGTTGTGTCATGCTGCAAGGTAACAGGGAATATAATACACATGTTTCACAAAGTGAAATTCAACATTCTTCCTAGTATTTGACGGGACATCGAATTTTGCCGTAATAACCCAACATCTCTTTCATCAAGTGACTTCAGCATAGATTCAGATATAGAAAGTAATTGGTTTGTTCAATTTAAATTATAACTTCTACTAAACTACATCAACACTTACAGCTGAATATATAAACATTTTCTTATCAGTATAATTTGCTCGGGTGTCCTTGTACACTATTGTGTGATTCTTTAACTCATTAAGAAATAGTCCTACAATATAATAAGGTATGTGTTAGAGGAAATAAAAACACGCACACATAAAACGGTAACAAGCTGATTGCAATAAAAACTAATTACACTGAAGCTCTGTAATCAGATGCCAGCTTTCGTCTTACCCACAGCAGAACCTGTTTTGGGCGGCACCCGACTTTTGGATGACCAGAATGCCGTAAAAGACAGCAATGCCGTTCAAGACAGATAAAATAAATATGAATGTACTTATTATGGATTCATGTCTGAGAAAACTGCCGTATAAAAGCAAAATGCCGCCCAAGACAGATTCTACTGTATGCCTCTTTAAAGACTTTACGGATACGTACCAGCTCTGAAGCGAGTCATTTCTGGAGTGTAGTAATAAAATTTGAACTGTAGTTCTTTCAGTTCCCATAGCTTTTCAAATGTTCCATTCCTTTCTTCAACCCAGGGTGTCGTCATGTTGTGCGATATCTACAAAACAAGGAAAGTTTAGACATTTTTCTTTTACTGTCGTCTTATAATACAGGTCTTCTCGATTAGCTCCAGCTCGCAGGGTTAATTTTTTTAAAAAGGCGTGTTCGATTTGAGAAGACCTGTGTAAACTCAGTTTCAGAGTCCATATTCATACCATATTCCAGAAAAATCAGCAAATAGGAACACTTACTGAAATTCTCACTTAGAGTCTCCTAAATTGATTAACTTTATGTAGGAATAAAACTGGTAAGTACAATTTTTTGGTCTGAAAATTGGAAAGTGGCATCTCTGAGAGATAGGATACTTTTTATGTACTGTGTTTTCTTCCATGCTGTCATTGATTTACAGGAAATCTTCAATGCATTTAAATTAACAATACCTCACACATGAGAGCACCAGGAACCAGTTCTGCAACTTGGTAGAGGTCATATTTTTTCGTATCCGTTAGTCCGGTGTTTTCTCTCACATAGTCCAGGAATTCCTGAAATAAAAGGATTCACTAAAGATACCCGTACTGTTTCGGTGACGATCGTAATAACTTCATTATTTGGTAATACATGTATTTTATAGCTTTTATATTTGTTAACTTGTCTTTATAAATTAAGGTTCCCCTATCTAAAATCAAACGAATTCACTACAGACCATCAATAAATACATGTGATAACAAATGTTACGAGAAATAACAATAATATGAATCGGCAACGTGTACTGCATGCCAAAAGAAAAATAATTTACTGACTCAATACCAGACATGCATTCACAATTGTAGCCAAAATGTGTAAATTAGTGTCACAGCCCTTCAACTGAATAACTGTAACGTGTACTCACCATGCAAAGGGGGACATACATGCTATTCGGATAATTTTACGCGACTACTTTATTTATTTAAATAGCTTTAGAATTGTCTGTGACTTGGTTTATTACACTTAAGTCACAAAACATTAAACATTTGCCTCACAACAATTAGAGGGCAGTCTCTGTTTATCAATTTTGTCTACAAACGAAAGGCCTGTGACCACATATTGACACTCTACAGCATAATCATAGAATATAAATTAAAGAAAACATTTGTTCCAAAACAAAATACACTGCCAGGTTATATATTAGTTTATTTCCAACGCAAAAATGCTTTACACACGTACCTTTCGCATCGTGTAGCAAACACTGTTCTTAAGGCAAACTGCTAAAGGTTAATGTCAAAGTGGTCACATACTTACGGCATTCAGCAGGGTATGTCTTTAATTGTTCCCCATGCACTAAATTGGCAGCATATGAGACGAACAATATAAATCGACCACTTTGCACCTGGATGTAGGGATCGTGATTGAAGAAATACATACTTTATTATCTTCTTCCCAGGCCAAGCCTTCCGGGCTGACAAAAGCAGCGGCTTCATGTGCTTGATACCAAGGGCATATCTTAGATTCAAAATCCAGCATCTATATAACCAAGCAAATGACACGCTAACACCAAGCAAACAACATAAATTATGCTGGCAACTTAAAGCGGCAAACCAAGCAAAAGTATATGTATTATCTTTGTCTCGCTATGCGTGTGAAGGCCAAACCTCAACGACTATAATGAACTGTTTACCGCTAATTAGTGAGTAATTTTGGATTGTAAGAAACACATGAACTCTTGAAAGTGAATGCCAACTTATACGTGAAGAACATGCATTGTTAGCAGCCTTCACAACACTTACAGCATTTTCTTCCTGGTATGAGGTTGCTTCGTCACCTTTGTATTCCTGGTTCATCAGGGCCAGATACTTGGGGCATGTTTCACCCTCAAAGTTTAATGTCTACAAGCCATAAATAGGACTAAAGACCCACAAGCAAAAAAGTCTATTTTTTACAAATCGTGCAAGCTACAACTTCCTCAAACACTGGAAAAGAAATTATAATAAAAAGCAGGCAATTGGAAAATCAAACGAAGCGAAGGAAGCATGTACATACAACATGAAAACACCAATTTATAACGTACATGTTAGTCAGTATTAGTATAATGTCATGCTACTGAAGACGTTTTATGCATAAAAAAGACCCATTGAATGACGCAAAATTGATGGATTTAGTAATAATGATTCAAAACTATAACTTCGTATGGTCATTATTTATGCAATCATGTCTACAGTAGACAATTGTGCACAAAAAACAAGCTGTAACTAAACCAATGGGTGCAAGTCCACGCAGCAATCTCATGATCTCACTTTGTGTTCTTTTTCCCAGCCTTTCCATTCATCATTATGTAAGGCAGCATCCCAGAGAATATTATACGCTTTACATGGCACTCCCATTTTTAGCATCTGTAATGAATAAATTCACTTATTATCGAATATTATTCCATGTTCTCAAATTGTTGATACCCACGACTATTTGCAGCTTTTCCGTTTCTATGTTTTGTTGCATTTACTACTTCGGTCATCGCGGTCGTAATGCACCAGCGTGCCACTGTCAATCCTTTAGCTATACTGTATGTACTTGGGAGTCTCTGAAACCCTTCCAGAAAGTGTATTTCTTATCCATATAAACATATACGTACAGAACATTGCGTAGGGCTGTTCCACAGGCTGCTAGCCATACTTCTTATTCATTTTTAGGCTGTGGTGAACATGCAATAATGCGCTACTGATTCATATTAACTTTGGTGATATTTATTCATTTCCCTGACGTTTGATCTGTATGATATTTGTAGTTTGTATTTTATGCCCCAACCCCACTCTCCCAACCTTCCACCACTGATCATCTACAGGCTGCGAAATATACATCCGATGTCCGATATTCTCGGACAAAATTGAGAAAATCGGACAATATTAACCTAAATCGGTCATAATTTAGATTAAATACAGAGAAATGCCGATTTTGTCGGACAAAAAAATTAACTTCTTTCCCAGCCTGCATCTAGGATTAGGAAAGCACAATGGACTGTGTGTATGTGCATGTTTGTATGTAAATATATATTTCAAGCACCTAATGAAAAAAAAATAGGTCCGTTGGACCTGTGCTGATTTAAAGAACATGCACGCATGCACGCAATGTTAAATGTGTTCTTTTTGAAATGTACGTAAATTACTTAATAACACGCACACATGCATGCATGCACGCATGCACGCATGCACGCACATGTTGGAAGGAGTATTTTTACAGTATTATTTGGACTCTATACTCAAACTGTAAAATTTAACCACACATCATGTGATGCAAGACCTTGAATTGATTTATGGCTGTGTTTGTGTATAAGATACTATCCAGTAGACATATGTAAGTTGGAATATAAATATGGAATATATATGGATTTACTTTAGATCTACCTATGTAATATGGATTACCTGTGTGTGCATGCGTGCGTGCATGAGTGCGTGCGTCATATTCTTTAAATCAGCACAGGTCCCACGGACCTATTTTTTAAAATTTATTTTATTACTTTTTCTTTTTCAATATCTGGAGAACAAAGTGTGAATTAAAGGAAGGCATATTTCATCAACTCATCAAAATTATTTACTGAGAGAAATACAGTTCAATATTTTGAACACTATATTTTTGGGCTTAAATTTTTCCAGATTAAAGGTAACAACAATACGTGCTGAGAGTAAAGATGAAGAGATGGAAATGGATGCTTCTGTCAGCAAAAAGAAACCCAGAACCTTAAAGAACAAAGTGCAGCCTGTTTATACGATATCCAGGTGTCAAAGATTTTTGCCTCATTTGGCATATATGCCAAAGAGCCTGTAGAATCATGATTTGTCTGTTGTCGTTATTGTTGTCATTTTCGTCAGCATGGGTGTCTGTGTACACTCACCCTGAGCACACTATTGATCACAAAGACTTCATATCTTACACACATATGCACCTATGACCCCATGAATGCCCAGCAAATATTATGTTACTGTGACCATTATTCTCAAATTGGCAGCCATATCTGTATTTTTCTTTGATCCTTGCCCTTGGACATGCATTTGATGGAACAAACTTCATATTTGAAAGTCATATGCATTTATGTACCCTCCTTATTTCTTGTTAAAAGTATGTCAATGCCACATACATTTCCAGTTTGGCAGCCATATTTGTGTTTTTCATATATAACATATTGGAGATTTTATCCTAAATATTTTATTTGTATCCATTTGATATTGTGACTTAGATGAGCCCAGGTCCATCTGGACCTATTTTTAGCACAGCTGAAAGCCTTCAGCTGTGCTATACCAATCGATATGTAGTTTTTGTAGTTGTAGTTGTGATTGTTGGCATGGGCATGGTAAACACTTGCAACTATGAGCTTTCAAACCATATAAATCATGTATTCTGACATCACAGTTGCGTCAGGCGTCTCAAAACATGTCAGTTTGATGGGTCACACACCTATGTTTCGTTAAAAAATAAGCGAGAAATTTCACTTTTTCCATAACTTCTCACATATTCATTTTACAACTTGGAAAAAAGGTCATGGTAGGTCAGTTCAACAATGCGGACAAAGTTGCATAAACACTTTTTTTCGAAATTTGAAATTGCACGTTTTGTTAAATAACTCAATCAAATATGCATGG
>JBCAUI010482837.1:0-13639 GCA_038406195.1 Haplosyllis anthogorgicola
ACATTGGAAATTTGATCTTAGACATTTTGTATCCTTGTGATATTGTGACCTAAATTGCCTTAAGTATTTTGATAATACCAAATGAGCTCAGGTCCATCTGGACCTATTTTTTCAAACGGTTATCCCCCTCGTCAAACGCAGGTCATCCCGCTTAGCTCAAACATGGATAATTCAAACTTATGCTTAACTCGAACCTTTTAAGATGCCCCATCAATAGTTTAACTACATAAAAACTGGCGTTTAATTCAAACTCTCGCTTAACTTTAAATTTTGGAGCTTCCCTTGAGGGTTTCAACCACTCGTCTGGAATCTCGAAAAAGTTCAGGAGAAACAGAAGTTCGAATTCCGCCGTCAATTTCGGTAGAAAACATAAAGAGTGGGAAATTTGGGGTTTCGGCCCTGTAATCATCGAAATTTACTTAAGAAAATTCAATACATCATCTTAAATGACACTTTTTATTTTAGCGAACTAGATTATACTGAAGAAGAAAGAGAGAAACTGGTTCGGAAATTACTTGCGCATTCAAAAAATCCAGATACAGTAAAACGACAGAAGTCAATTGCGACGGTTGGAATTATTGGCCCTAAAAACTCAGAAGCTTTGATTAGAGGAATTGTACCTGGACTTGTGGACAAAGAGGTAACGTTTTGTTAGTTTATCCGAATATATTTATTTTGGTTTCGTTCTTTCTTCTATGGGAGTTTCCGTTCAATTGTGATACTTGATTTTAATGAATTTTTGAGATACGGATAACTACGGGGCAAGTATGCGACTCTGACAAATTATGTGTAACAACACCTACCTGAGGTTGACAGTATGGTGCCTGTAAAAGCAAGACATGTTTAAAAGTGTGGCATCGCCGGCACCAAATATTTATGGCAAACTAAGACCCTTCTTTTAATTTCATAGCGAAGAAGATGCGATATTCAGCACATTTCCTCGGAACCCCAAGTAAATTAAATAAATTCAGAAATAAGAAGTAGGTTAGGACGCTATGCTGAAAACGCCAATGTCTTTACATCACGCATTTTGTCCTGTTACAGATCTCAGTGAAGAAGACGACGGCCGCGGCTCTCAAGAAGATCACGGGTCTAGCAAACCGGGACAAACTGATGGAGCTGTTAGACGGTATAGGGGTGCTCAGCCAACCACCCAACAACAAGAAACTAGATGTCAGGGCGGCAACGCCACATGAACTCAACAAACGAAACGAGGTGCGTCTAATATAAATTGGATAATATTTTCAACACAGTAGCGAATCTGGTTTGGTGGAGGGGGGGGGGGGCTTTAGGGGCCCCAGTCCTTGTTAAACCATGCTTGTCCACCATTTTAGGCCTCACCCTTGGGCTGTTAAAACATGTTTTGCCGCCATTTTGGGCCCCTTCCAACAAATTTGTAGATTTGCTACTGCCGCAGTTATAAAATAGAGTATACGATCCTGTACAAAGCTTCCCATCAACGATCCGAGAATTTTCCGACTAATAGAAAGGGGCATAAGGATGCATAAAATTTTTGGATAATTTTTAAAAATTAAATTGTCAAAGTGCCTCTATCCCGGAAATTTGCTTTTCAGCATTGTTATACGTGCGTTAAATTAACGAAAATTCTTATTTTAATGCTGATATCGTTAGTATGATGAATTGGTGGATTTGGAAAGTCATCTGCCATTGGATCGAGTGAGTTGCAGGTTCATTTCATTGTCATGATTCAGCTTTCATGTGTGTGTTTTTCATCGTTTACTACTATTGTACTGAATGGTTTACGTTACACTTGTTACTACAGGAGTTTCAGGAGTTTCACTGAACAAAACAGAGCTTCTGGCACACTTGAAATTTCTCTTACACTGTAATTTGGAGCTACTTCTATTGAATCTTATCAGTAGACTCCTATGGTTATATCCTATGCAAGAAGACTTCACCACCAATCACCTAACTCTGCTTTCAGCTGACATGCTTAATTCTGCACAAACCTGTTCTGCATTTTAACAACTCTCTGTTAGAAAAGAAAAAACAACAAGTACAAAACGTCATCGCTGATCGAGGTCCATGTTAGAGACACTAGTACCATCTGTTTCAGACTTGAGGTGACTCTGTGGACGGGTTTTAAAGCCAGAGTTCATCTGTCACAAGCATGCTTACTTGTGCATGAGAGTCAAATTAATATAACATGCAGTGAACGTCGCTGAAAAGCCAAGTATTGAATTTTTTCATTCAAATGGGATTTGGTAAGTACGTAAAGCTGTGTATTGCTTTGCTTGCTGCAGTCTACTCTGTAGCAAGCGCCATACTGAGTAACATGTGCTTAGTGTGGGCTTTAGGCTGGGGTGAAGTAGGCGGAGCTTAGGGGTAACAGCAAGCGGTCCCTGTCTTACACTGGCAGTGAGGTTGCGTCCTCTGGTATGGTAATATAGGCATCACATGTTGCTCTGTGCAGTTCCTTTAATTTCGCATACATTGTACTTGCAGGATGAGGTGTTTGAGTTATTGAGCGAACTTGTGCAGAAAGAGGAGGATGATGTAGCAGGTGCGGGACGTGTCTCCCCGACCACGGCCGTCAACACGTGGCTGTCGACGAATGATGAGGAAGAGAAAGCCGGTAGGTAAATGTATTGTTATTGTGCGAGTAAAGCCGGTGATTTCGTGATCCACCGGAAAATGTGCAATTTAACATGAATTGGTAACGTGAAAAAATAGTGTAGTAAGTAGTTAAGCCTAGGTTGCGTGTAACTGGCTGTCTAGCCTGCTACGTACTGCTTAGTAGGTGTTACCTGTGTGGTACCCTGGGTACTAATGCCTTGTCTGTGTAAGTGCGGCTGGTATCTGGGGTGTTAGGGGCGGAGCTTACGTGTGTAGTCTGTAATATCCCCGGCAATAGTATGACATTGAATTTTCCCTTGCTAATTTAATGTTCCTAACTGTAATACATATGAAATATTAAGATGCAATTTGCTTTAAGAAGAATCCCAGGAAGATACACATTTTCGTTTGAAGACCCGTACTTCGTTTCTTCGCTATATGTTCAAGTGAAGACTCGAGACTTCGTTTTGTGTTCAAGTAAACAATTGATCAAAGATGTAACTGGATCAAATTGGGGCTAATCACTGTAAAATGTGACAAAACATTGTTGTTCATATGAAACAGGTATTTTAAAATCAATTGTAAACTTTCTAACTCACAAAGCTGAGAATGTTGAGAATCAGCTACAGGATGATGATCATCATGACGAATCGGATGAAACAATTGGTACTGACGCAAATGCACGAACCTCTAAAGTACAGGGAGGGGAATCCCCAGTGGGAAAATCTCCGATGGGGGACCACGGGGAAGAAGGGGAAGAAGATCAGTATGAGGAATTCTTTGTAGAAGACACTCGAGGAAGGGAATCCCAAGAAGAACTAGAAGAAGTAGACCCAGAGAAAGAAATAAACTCTCAGGGAAAGGAAATTTTAGAAAGGGAATCTCCAAAGGGGGAATCTCGACCAGGAATAGGGCAAGAAAATGAGGAAGATGTTACCTTAGACAAGGCTGAAGAGGGCCAAATCTACAAGGAACGAGATAGTAATGAACCTCAAGAACAAAACCCAGATACTAATAACGGGGACGATAGAGCTAGTCCTCAAAGGGAGGCAAATCAAGATGTGGGTCCAGAGGACACACATCTTTCAAGTATTAGGGGAGCACCAGAAGACCTGTCCCCGCTCAAGGCTCACTTAAGTGCAATGACAGAAGAGAACAGTAACATAGGTGATGAAAGCACCAGCAAGTCCTTTACAGAAGAGGAAGAAGAAGATGCGGATGAAGCCGAAGAGAATGAGAATAATGATGGTAAACAATGTGCAACACACATTACTTCACCTCCGGTTTGCCTGTTTGTTGCACAGTTGGTTCGCATTGTGTGTTTCGTTACAGGTTTTAAGTCCGTCACTTTTTCACAACTAACTACAGCTGTTCACTTTCAGAGCCTCCTTTTTCCAGAGAAATTTACTGATGTTTTTTTTTCAATATTGTAAATGTTGGATGTGCATTTGTTGAAAGGAATTTTTACAATAATAGAGAAGGAAATTATTATTGTTTGGCCTGTAAATGATCAGGATAAGAAATATCCTTTTTTTGCTCTTGTGCAGAGGACATCAGGTTGTGACGTTCTAGTTTCAAAAGAGAAACCTTAGTGCTACCAAATCTTTTTAGTGTGCCCCAGCAGTGCAAACACATGAGTATCACTAAATAAAGCAAATAATGACATGCATCTAACATTTACGTTCAATATTCTACACCACAGTTTGTCACAATTCCCTTACAGAGAAGAAAAATACGCCAGAAGTGGACATGCTTTTGTTAAATACTTGAGCCGATGGACACTTCTATAAAAAATAATTCAGTGTAATCTTTGTGAATTATCCGTAACCGAATTTCGAGTTGTATATTACTACACTATGTTTTTTTTTTCACTTAAAATGTTGGCTTCTTCCAGGAAAATGTTCACCTTTGGTGGGTTGCAAGATAACTCAAGTACGTTATTTGTTAGATTACATTACATGGTTAAGAAGACACTTGAATATTACAGTAAAACCTGTCTTTAGCAGCACCTGTCATGGACGACATTTTGCTTTTTATGGCACTTTTACTCCAGTATGAATTGTTAATATTCATGTTTATTTTGCCTGTCTTGGACAGTATTCCCGTCGTTTACGGCATTCTAGTTGTGGCAAAGTAGGGTGCCACTCATGGGAGGTTCTACTGTATTTATATTTAGCCACTTCCACTTCGATTTCTCGAAGGAATCTTTGAACCATGTAATGTTGTCTAAAGAACGTTTCTTCACAAACTTTCACTTTCCCAGATGAAATGGCTTGGTTGCACTATTTTGAACGGTGTGAAATTAATAGAAAAGTTTTCTTCATATCTGAAATGATTAAAATGATGTCATTGATAACAATTATCACAATTATCACATCATTGCGTTTTTACCAACTTTTACATTATTTTCTCTTTGTAGCAGCCAGAAGTGGTACACCAAAGCAAACACCAAGGTAAGCTACTTTTCTCAGTGTCAGGGTGGAAAACCTCACTGTTTTCAATGAAAAGCCCGAGGAGTTCATCGGGTCTATTTCTACTTTTATTTATTATCATCAAAGTTAACATGTTTCGGGACGAAATTTCTGACGAATATTCAATAGTAAACCAAATCTGCAAAAACCAAATAATATGTACAGAGGATGAAATTCCTAACAGTTTTGAAACAATAATTCATCAAAAACACCGCATAGAATTCTTTTGTTTGAATACTCACAGGAAGTATTCTAGTATGCTCAACTCGGCATCCGTGGCATCCAGTTTGTACTCCAGCATAGCGAGCACACTCCAGGTTCTATCCGCGCATCTCCATGTGTAAGTTGTACTGGAGCAGTGTGCTACGACACTGATCACTGTGAACTGCTTGACAAAATTACAATTTGCACAACAGATTCACAAAGTTGTTTGTTATTCTGCCGTACGTTGTCGATAGTAGGAAAGGGAAGGTGCTTTGGCGGATCTAGGAGGTGGCGCTGGAGGTGAAATCTTAATGGGGCATCCCAATTTTAATTCCTGAGGGAACTTCAGGATTTGCCACTGAGATGGGTCAAATTGTGCAATTTCAGCTAAAAGGACACTAAAGGACCCTGCTAGTATTAAACGTGCACTTTTAAGGAAGTCCTGTGTGAGTGATCACAACAGTAACGATAACAAACCGAGTTGTAACGAGGTGAACATGTCGATATACCAAGAGTTTGAATGCCGGTCTCAATGCTTGACTCTACTCTGTCCCACGTGCAGGTGGACTCTAGTCCGCCAGAAAACAACAAAACCTCATCGATACAGAGAGCTCAAATGCCCTCTATCGGGTGAATATTCGGCTCGATCAATACAATGGTGGTAAAGTATGTAGCTGTGTTAAAATGACGTTGACACTGTTCACAACCAGCTCACTTGCGCTCACTTGTATTTTGACAAAACGAGAGTGAATCATTGTTGCTGAAAATGTTTCACGACTTTCCGTCACATTGGATGTGCGGTGTTTAGTAAGTGGTCAAGCAAACTGCAAGTTCTTGATGGACCAAATAAATGCTAAAATGATAGTAATGGTCATTTGCCTGGTAAAATCAAAATGAAAGTGTTAGCATGGAAAAGTTTCCAACAATTGATGTTCAAAATACATGACATTTGAATTTCTTCGTATAAGTTTTTCTGATGTTGCAGTAACAATAATTTATTGAATTATTTTACTGCAGTAAGCAAGCCACGCCCACCAAGCCAGACATTCTCAAGGTCATAGACACTTACCAAGGAGCGTCGCCTGAGGAAGGTGCAGAAAGGTCAAGCGTTAACATACTCAACTTAGAAGGTAACTTGCTTTTTTCAAGCTGCACTAAAATCGTATCAGAACTTGAATATGGTACCTTATTGGAGCTCCCCTTCATACCCTCATGTGCACAATTGATACGATTTCTGTGTTATGACCATAGGATCTCTTTTGTAAGACACCTCTTTTGAGTGACACTGTCTTTTATTATACTCTTTTGATGAAATCTACCGTGATTAAATAGGTGTAACCATACCTTCTTTGAGCGGTACTCTGTCTTGTAAGACACTTGTGAAACAAAAGTTGGGTGTCGCTAAAAACAGGCCCAACTGTAATGGGCTAAATTATTTAGAATGTGAGAATGTTAAGTGTTTTACTTGAGTATTATGTGCATCAGTGAATTGTAAGTATCAAGAGTCCACTGTGCATACCAGAATGAAACGAAAACTTTTACATCTGAGTTCGATTTATTGACAATTTACAATTGTAAACACGTTGTATTTACAGATGATAGAAGTAGTCATGCCTCTGTTGTGCAGGATTTCGAAGCTTTGCCTGTTAAATTGGGTATGTTATTCACTTCCAGTGGTAATTGGCCACCGCGTTGTTATTGTCTATTTGCGCACAGACACATCTTCATTTTGGTTTTCAAAGCATAGTCCCCGCATGACCAACCTTTTACAGCATTTCGTAGTTATACGTTTGTACATTGCCACTTTTCATAACTAATGCAACATGCTTATTCTATAAAGCGTTTTTGAAAAACTTAGTGGCTTTGCACAATAGTTATTGCGTCCAGAACACATAGCTTGTCACCTATTTACCAGTAGAAAGTGACCACCCAAAGAAACTGGGTATGGCCGAAATCCAAAATAGAAGTAAATAATGAGGCACCGAAATGGTTGTCTGCTGGTTCCAGAAAGGGTCACTGTGATGGTTTCTATCATGAAAAAATGTTATCTTTTGTCTCAGAATTTCACAATAGTAATGTAATAATATTTGCGCGGAAAGGTGTACCAAGAAGATACCAGCTGTGGAAAATAGGTCCGGCGGTCAGGGAGGATTCACATCGCGATAAACTGACACTCGAAGAAATTCTGAAAGAGGAGGAGAAGCTCAGAGTATACAGGGAGAAGAAAGAAGAATTCTTGAAGAAGAAGAAGAAAGAGGAATTTCTGAGGAGAAGGAAGGAAGAATTTCTGAAGATGGGCAAAGAAAAGATTGTACAACATAAAGAGTCTCCTACCCAGCCGAATAATTCTCCTGTTGATGAGACTGAGATGGAGGCTTTGTCCATAGGTTATAAATTACATCAGAACCTGTTTTGAGCGGCACCTTTCGTACGGCATATCTTCCTTTTACGGCAGTTTGTTGTCAGTACACAGAAATTGTATTAAAAGTTTAGCATGCTGCCTTATGGGAGCTACCTTATATATTCTTACGTCCGCAATTGATACGATTTCTGTATAATGAAAAAGAATCTTTAATACTCATATTTTTCACCTGTTTTGGACGGCATGGCCGAATTTTAGCCCTTTCAAAAGAAGGTGCTGCACCAAACAGGTTATACTGCTCTGTGTAAATCAAAAGATATCCAAGACTAATTTACGTATACATTGGAACTTGTCCTAGGCGAACCGTCTTTCGGGCAAACTCAAAGTAATTGACTCAAAACAATTGACAGACTTATCATTAATTTTACACTGTCATGGACGAACACACTCACACTCACACACCGACTTTTTCCCATGCACAGACAAATTTTTCTGTTCTTTTATTGTCTGCTGATTTGTCGTGTTACACTTGTAATAATGTAATGTGCATACTTGTGAGAGATATTCATTCAAGAGAGATGCTATTGAATGTACATTGACAAACGACAAACACAAAATAATACAAACTGAATCCTGCGATTTATAAACTCTTCTGATACTCTCTTCATAGCTGAAAAAGATGTCCCCATAACGCTAGATTACATGCGCCAAACCGTTGAAACGTCTCTACCGGTGAACATCAACCAACTAATCGCACTACGGCAGCAGGAACGAAGGGCGAGACGAAGCATAGCAAATGAAGGGGATCCAATGGAGGATGTTCTGGAGAACCTGGATCAGGACAAGGAGGGATACATCATGGAATTCTTGCATACGTGGCGTGATCAGCCAGCAGTACCTGAACCCTTTGGGGAGACACACGAAGAACTGCTAGACGTCACATGGCCCAAGAAAACGCCAAAGAGAGAGGTTGACAGAACTGCGAGAAAGCGCAGCCGCAAATTCGAAAAACGTCCAGATAAGAAGCGACGAAGTGAAGTGGATAAAGAACGAATAAACCGCAAGACAGACAAAGAGGAAAAGTATCGAAAGAGAGACAAAACAAGGAAGTACAAAAAGAGAGATGGAGAAATATACCACCAGAGGGAGCTAGAAGAAGAAGAGTTGGATTACGTGAGCGAAACGAGTGAAGAAATACCATCGCCTCGGGAAAGCACGCCATCCCCGTGGTCAAGAATATCCGAGTATTCTGATTCTACATACGATGAATACGAAGGTTTCATTCTATTACTTTAAGTATCGTTTATAAATTCACGAGGCTTTCCGTTTTCTTCATTCTTCATAATCACTCACGAATTATTTTGCACTTTTACTATTATACACTCAAATCAAGAAATTCCTATTAAAAGTTAAGGGCACAGAACAAAAGAGGAAACAAAAGAATTCCAAGCTGTGCTTTTGAATTTAGGCTCTAAACTTTTGATAGGAATTTTTTGATTTGTATCATTACGGGATTAAAGCTTGTTAGTTAAAAATCTTTCATTAATCAGATGTGTGGATATTTTGTATATTTGTGCTATTTTTTGGCTAATAATTGGAGAAAAATAATCTGAAGTACTAAAAATCAGATTTGTTGTGTATCTATTCTAATTGGTATTTGTTTTACAGATGATTTGGATGATTCCAGAGCACGCAGCCAGGCTGACGAAGAGGTAAATAAAACGTTTAAATTATTAATCTTCCGTTTCTTGTATTTAAATGGTAAGGTACGAATTCGTTTGGCTGTTTCGGTCATTACCACACAATGCTGATATAATATATACATCCATAATAACACACATTTAATTTTACTATTGTATGTTTTTCTATTTTACATTGCAGTATACTCCGAAGTTACCCGTAAGTACTTAAATTTTAAAATAATATACGTATTAATGTGCCACAGATAGGTTAGCGCAATAGTGTACAAATAACAATGAATCTTCTATTCACCTAATTGAAATATAGATAACATTAGAAACTATAGGATAGACGTACATCTAAGTGAAAACAACGTAATAATTTCTATTTTAATTTTTGCACACACCTCATGTAAAAATAGATTGTTGAGGAATCAGACGATGACAGTACAACAAAACAAACACCAAATAAAGTGACGGAAAACACGTCATCAACTAATAAGAATGTGAGATTTTAAAATGCATGTTCATAGTTTAGAAGTGCCCTTCGCTGGATATATTTTGGACTGCATTAACAACTACTGAAATTCCTATCTGTACATTCCTATTCTGTACATTTGGAAATGTACAGAAAAAGAGATAACAAAAAATTTCAGGCTGTGCTATTGAGGCATTTTTTGTTTCAAAGCTGATAGAAATTTCAGTAGCTGAACATTTTCATTTTATTCTGCTTGGGACGGCTAAATAAATTTATTGCACAAATGTGTTGTTGCACTTTAACCAATACCAATTTACTGGGTCGACCATTTCGTCATTTTGATGCTGTGGACATCGTGTGTTTTTTGTTTTGTGATGGTACATTTCTGTTTACATGTAATTTGGGAATGGAATGTTGTTTCTGTTTAACAGGGCACTTGCGTGATTTTTATAGGTATATGCATTTTAGCATATTGGAGGACAGACAGCAGAAAAAATACTTATGGCTGTGACCCATGTGTATTGCCATTTTCAATTACCCAAAATATATGTCACAAGAAGATTAAAAATTCTGGTGCGTTAAATATCCATGATTTCTTAGTAACATTTTTCACTGCAGGCCATTTTTACATCAGCCAAGGATGACTCCAGTGCAATGGATTCTGGAATTGGACAGAGCTCTGATGCATCTGGATTCAGTAAGCAAGGTAGGTCGTCCATGGATTTCATTTAATCGAGTGCTGATTATTTATTCGAATTATTACAATAAAGCAATTATAGAAATTTTACGGTTTCTTTTGTAATCTAATTTCAGAAAAGGCGTCAATTGTAAAGGAAGGGATGCCCAGGTTGTCACCCATCAAATCAGTCATGTTTGACAAGCCACCTTCATCCGAAGCACAGGAACCACCAGGTAAAATCATGGTTTTATGAATAAAAAGATAATTTCTAAAATTGTTTTTTATTGAATTTTTCTAAGACGAACTTTTTGAATTTTTCCAAGATAAACTTTTTGAAGGATGAAATATCATTCCTGCAAGGTCAAGTGTATGTAAATTGTACCTACATTGACTTCTAGAAAATTGGAGAGAATTCTTCGAAACAGACAGTGCAAAAGAGCGACGAAGACTTAGAGAATTGCAGTCGGGAGGAACACAGACACAGGAACTGCCACCGATACAATACACCGCCCCACGACCGGTACTGGTGCACGGTGATCCAGGGGTGAGAATGGTACAGTCAGTCACAGTCTCCAGCCCACGGGTAAGTAACACGAATTACGACTTAAGGTAGAATTGCCTATCGAATTGTCTATCTGAAAAAAACCCTGACATCAGTTCATTTAAGATAACGTCATAAATTGCAATGTTATCATATAACGCAATGATCCTTAGACAGTGTCGTCACATTTTGTGGATTTCAAATAATGTTTAAATAGATAATTACAAATTCATGGGTAAAGTTGGGTCACTCTTAAATGTCGCAAGCCTCACTTGTCCTACATCAGGCCAGAGGCCTGAACCCCATCCATGGACAGATGATTAGGTTCAATTGTGCTCAATTGCAAGACACTCACATTTACTTTACCATGTATTTCCAAATGTTCTTTACAGAGTGAAACAGACTCCGCGAGGAGATACAAAGTGAATGCAGTCCCAGGAAAACTCGATGTTCAGACGATAAATGCGTACGTATTCCGGAGAAAATACTTTAGTTAAATAGTTTGAAAATAGAAAATACCGGATTTATTCGAAAAGAAGCACCCGGTGCTTAGACCAAATTCTGAGGGGGGTGCCCCTTTTTAAGAAATCAGTGGACATGTAGTTCACGACATTTAACATTCTAAGACATTTCTGTCACCTAACAGTTTTCACACAAGATCTTGGTAGCATGTTTACAAAGTTTAATTGTAAACAAATGTCCAAGTTGAGAAAAACATGTATTTCCTCCCAAAACAGGAGGGTGCTTCTATTAGAGAGGGTGCTTCAATTCGAATAAATACGGTACTTCAAATACGCTACTATATTCACCCTGTTTGAAGGGGTGATAGCACGTGATTATTAAAATAAAACCCATTAGTTCAAGTAAATGGCTAAGCGATTTCTTATTGACCGTTTTATCTGTGTTCCAGCGATACTGGTTCCACTAAATACGGTGTGATTGACATGCAGTGGACATCGGAAGTGCCGTTCATTCCAACCCCTCCGACGGAAGAACGATTACCGCAGCTACCAGATCATCAGCATTCTTACGATAACAGGTTGGTTTTTAAATGATCTCACAAAATTAAAGGCTCATAAAGACATTGTTTTTCTGGAAAGGTTCCCCCAGACCCTTCAAACTTGTAATAAACACAGTTGAAGTAGAAATCGTAACTGGTGCATGGTATAAGTAAGGGTACATCTACAAATGGGATATTACATGCAAACAAGTTGCTTGTTAGTGGAACTACCACGCTATCCATTTCACGGTATGTTATCATTGATTATTTCGGTTAAACAGACTGGCACTGTCGGGGCAGAATTCCAGCACTTATCTTCCGGACATCAGTAGCCAAGGTCAAGGTCATGCAGGTCACAAGGTGAAGGACACGGGCCAAGTATATGAATGGGATGGCCCATTGCCTCCTGTCACATTACACAGACCAACACGACCCAGCGCACCGAGGTTACACCATGCGCACAACAAGCATCACTGTGATTACCATAGGTTTATTAGGAAAGGAATGGCTAGACACATACCTGTAAGTATCACTGATACTCTACTCAAAACATTGCGTCCACTTACATACTCATTTTTATTTTTTTGAACTTACATAATAAAGTCACCGCCACTACCCCATTGACAATTATTTTCCTGTGGAAGATAGAGATTCACACCCAAAGAAAAAAGCAAAGAAGAAGTAGATAAATGCCACTCTGGTTTAATTTGTGAATAAATGATATGATTAACATGTTGCATTGTAACACAGGTTGGAAGGTTCCTGATTCGACAGAAAACAACGATACAGTTGTGTGATACAGATGTGCCTCTGGGAGGTAGAGGTTGCCCCTGCCCACTGCATGCATTCATTGCTACTTTCATTCTATCATCAGAAACATGCTTTACTTTCAATTCTAATGATAACCTTTGTAAGTCAAATGGAATTTAGTCATCATCTTGGTTTCTTTTGTGTGTACAGAATGCCAACATTCTATGATTTTGTAAGTTAAATTGGAAAGTTTAAGCATTCTGGTCCCAGTAACAATGTGTAATTCCATTTGATAGACAACCATAGCTTGCATGTTGTTACACCATAGACAGACGCATGTTTGTAGTTGAGAACATAGGGTGCAAATTGGAGTTACTTGTATTTTTCTTTTATCTTTTATTCATTTATCCTCTCTGTTTTAGCAATGGCAGCCTGAACTATTTATTAAAAATAATTTTTGAACTCTTGTGCGAGCAGATTTCTTGCTGTTTTACCACCTTCTTTGCTATTCGTAGTGCACTAGTTGTATTCAATTGATTTTCTTCCAGTGTCGAAACAATGCATGTACTTTGTCTTTTATTGACCTGCTTGTCTGACGATCGGATTGATAAACTATTGTGCCAATTATGACTTTCTTAGATTCGAACTATGAACATAATTAAAATCTAAAATATGAGATAAAGTTTTTTCAAAGAAAATTACTTTTTTCCCCATTTTTAGCACAGCTGAAAGTTTCAGGGCGTCAAGTTCCCATAAAATCCTATAAAATCCTTTATTTTTGGAGTTGTCCTATAAAATCCTATATTTTCAGCAGATTACACATAAATCCTATATTTTCAGCAAAAGAAGTAATTTTTTTCCATAGTTTTAAGGGTTTCCAGGGTATGGGTCATGTAAG
>JBCAUI010482948.1:0-13639 GCA_038406195.1 Haplosyllis anthogorgicola
TTTTTTTCCTATTTTTCAGGGCCCGAAATTCCTATTTTCCTATTTTTTTGACCATTCCTATTACTTGACGCCCTGTGGTTCTGTATCCGTCTGAATTGTTGCGCTTCTCCATTTCAGGCACAGGCTTCCCATGCAAATACTGCGGTAAACTATTCAGCAGTTCGGGAGGCTTGAAGATTCATCTGGCCTCGCACACTGGCAACTACCCTTTCTTCTGTGAAGCGTGTCAGAAAGGCTTTAACTTGAGAAAGGAATACGAAACACACGTCAACAAACACGAGAACAAAGGGTTCACCTGCCTCAAGTGTAACAAGGTCTTTTACCACTCGGCGACTCTGGAGTCGCACCAGCAAACCTGCCTCAAATAATGTGAACGAGGAAGGATCACATGGATGGTTACACCATAATCGAATGTTGCATTTTGTACAGTTATTGAAACTATAGATACTATTGACATTATCTAGACCTGAACACTACTCAGGAAATTTAAGGTTACAGAAAGTTTGTGCAATTTTAATACATTACCTTACACACATTTGTATCCACGATTTCAAGATTTCAGCGACGCACGATTGTTTATTTACACGAATTAAGCACTGAAATTATACATCCGTTATTGATAAAAGTGTCTATCAATGTGGAACCTTTTATCTAGAAATGTAAGCAAGAAAAAGTGTAAAGATAAATTGTAGTCTTAACGACAACTCGATCAGTATTAGTTTTGTCGACCGTTTATTCTAATCATCTTTGGACTAGTTTAAATGTTTAATGATATTTTAGTAAATGTTAGCACTTCTAAATATATTTGCACTTATCATATCACGACTAAATCTTACGATTTCTGATCAGTTTGAAAAAAATATATTCTCGGGATGATCATAACAGAAATAAAGGATATCTTCAAAGGAACGATTTTTCGTAATTATCGATACATAAAAATCTCGTCTTAGTTCAATGCAGAGGAATAACCGATGCGTAGAAAAGGAAAATATACAGTGCGAAAATATGAAATTGAAGGAATCCGGAATCGGGTTTTTTTGCGAACAACGAAGCGAGACCAGTGCGTTTCAATAAACGAACGGTTTCTTCTGCAAAGTATACTTTGTGATTAGGTGGTAACATGTAATCAATAAAGGCAGTTGTCTTTCAGTGCGAGTTCGTTGGCACATCTAAATAGGGCACCGCCAGCGTCGCCCCTTCCACGGGCTAAATTTATTTCATGTTCATGGGAGTTTTGGGGGAAAAAACTGATGGTAGCCCCTTCCAACGTCTTGAAAGCGCCCCAGCAGCCCTCCAACGAGAAATCCTGGATCCGCCCCAGGTTATTTTTGTTTTTCTTTTCCTTTTGTGATGGGTAATTGACTTACATATGAAGTCAGTTGAAATTTGGTTGATAGGTCCTGAAATGAAACTCTGAGTGCCATCCATTTGAGTGCCATCCATGTTACGTGTAAGGGTTACGTTTTCTCGGAGCAATGGAGCTTGAAAGAACTTTGCGTCATTATTAAAGTAGTAAATAGCAGCAGAATGTGGTAAGTAAAACTTCATTATGTTTTAGGAATAAGATTACCTCTTTAAGAATTTATCTGCTTACGTCAAGAGGTTTTTCCTACTCATTTTGCATGCGCATGCATAAGCTGACAGATTGCTATTATCAGTAAAATAGTGAAGTTAATAATTGACTTAACAATAGCAAATTAACTGAATTAATAATAGCAAATTAACAATAGTAAATTTAAGTGGACAAACCATGAGCATGGAAAGGTAACTTCATGTGTCCATGGTCTCACTAACATTAATTATTTTATTATCAAATAGTTATAAATTCTGCCAAATCTGCCGGATTACACAAAATGATGAATCTCAAAGCCTCCATGGTATAATTTCTCTGTCTTTGCAGGACTCGCTACTTTCATGTTTTCTTCAACCGAGAGATCCGAAGTTGCCAACTGCTCCCCTTAGCCATGCCTTTAAAAGTCTACCGATAAAACAGTCAAAGTCGGAACCTCGAGTGAAAAAATCCCAGGCTGAGAATCTGTTTTGTAAATATTGTAACAAAAAATATACAAGTGCACAGGGTTTGGGATACCACATCTCTGAACATGAAGGAAAATTTAAGTACAAGTGTAACTACTGTGGTAAAGGATATAACATAAAGAGTGGGTATGATTACCATATCAGCAAACACGAAGGAAAAGGCTACTGTTGTCTCAAGTGCAAAAAGGTTTTCAGGCTTGAATCCAAGTTGAAGAGCCATGCATGCTCTCCGTAAGATTTGTCTACTACCATTTATTTGCAACCGTTTGTATAGCTTTCATTTATTTTGTACAGCTTTCATTTATTCCACAAAAAGTTCACCAGACATTCCTTGATTTGACCAGTGAAGTTAAACAATGACGCATTTAACGGTGAAAGTTCTTATATACGTGAGATACGCATGGAAAGTAACTTGAAAATTTTGTTGCTGAAAGTCTCGTAGAGAAGCAAGGTCGAAGAATGTCAGCATGTTTATGTTATTTTTACAAAGAACTTCTTTTTTTAATTCATTGCAGAGTTATAGATGTTTCAAACATAAAATGAATATTGGAAATAGAAATAATTATCTCAGTGTTGTTACTTTCAGTGAACCATGCACACACACACACGCATACATTTCGCCGTCACCTTTCTGTTTATATGCTTTAGGTAAATTAATTTTATAGAAATTAGCTTAGTAAGATTTCATGTTTATGGTTTAACACTTGTTGTCATGTAACACCAGCTAAATATACGCTGAATACCTAATCATATTTGTGCATGAAAGATGTAAATTAATTTGTTCGTTTTTCAGAATCAAGATATCTTGAAAATTAATTTGCTCGTTTTTCAGAATCGGGATATCTTGAAAACTAAGTCAGCCAGATCCCAAGAAAACCAACGTTGGGTCTGCAAATATTGCGGCAAGAGATATGGAAGCAATATGGGGCTGTGGTATCATGTGCAAGAACATGAGGGAAAGTTTAAACATACGTGCAACTACTGCGGTAAAGGCTTCAATCGAAATGATAGGTTTAACGGACACATCAGTGTACATGAGGGTAGAGGATACCTGTGTCTGAAGTGCAAGAAAGTCTTTAGAGCTGAATCTCTGCTGCGGAAACATCAAACAGCTTGTTTCTAGTGGTTCATTTCTTTCTGCATTCATGATGATAAAGTATTTTCTTAATTAAGCCTAGTTGTACACGCTAAATCTGTTTCATTCAAACTTGTGTAGCATTTTCTTATTTGATATATTGATTTTTCATTATGTAGTAAGGAAACGCGAACTGTAGTCTTCAGTGAAGTTCTTCATAGTTGTAACATTTTTTAAGTTTTAGAAGAAATAAAAAGATCACATTTTGGAAATAAATATCGTCTCATTTCTGTTAATTGTTTCCCTTCTTACTTGGTACACCATATTTTGTATAATTTTGTGTATTATCTTGCCCCAAGTGCGCGAAGATAGCCACGTCGTACTGTCCACACATTTATCGTCTGAGCAAAGGTAAGTTGTTTTGTTGTGAAGTTAACTTGTTTTGAAGTTAACTTGTTTTGAAGTTATTTCCGCAATTGAGGTTCATTCACAATTGTTTCCAAGACTCATATTTCCTTCTTAAACGCATCTTTTCAGAACATACAAGTTAACAAGTTGAAGAACGCTCTGCTTGTGCCTCCAGAAATTAGTTTCACGTCCAGATACCAGCATTTCGCAACGAAATACTGTGGCAAAACTTACCAGAGTAAAATGGGGCTCTGTTATCAAGTATGTGAACTCGAAAGAAAGATCTCGTACAGATGCAGCTACTGTGGTAAAAGCCTTAACGTGAAGGATAATTACGATTATCATGTCAGTATGCATGAAGGAAGAGGATAAGGTTGCCTCAAGTGCGGAAAAGTTTTCAGAGTTGAATCCTATATCAAGCTTCGTGTTTCACTTAGATAACGTTTCTCTTGATCTCTTGACTTAAGTGATATCTTGACTAATTGAAAGTTGAATGAGAATTTGTTTTAAATTTATCACTTCACTTGCCACCTATTTTCAGTACGGATATTCACGTGTAGTCTGTAAACTGTCGATTGTGTTTTCACTGATTTCACAGTTAGATTGAACTATATACCAAGTTGAAGTGGGAAATAAACAACATTTTAATACAAATAATGTGGTTATTTATTTTTCTACATCTGCTTAAATTAAAACAAAACTTTTTTAAAAGCTGCATTTTTTCAGAGGATAAGCTGTAGTTTGAGATTTTTGATCAATACTGTAAGATAGATCCTTAAAGCTTTAGTATTGTATCGCGCACAAAACGCACGTAGTTACGCATATGAAGAGTATGAACATGCTGTTGATTTTAGGTAAGACATGTTTTACGTTGTACTTTTAGTTCAATAAGGTATTTCTTCACATTGGCCACAGTTTCCTTCTTTTAAAGAATTCTATAACATTAAGCTTTGATTTGCATGAGTTAAGTTTCTTCTTCAATTATTACTTATCAGGACGCGGAAAGTAACAGTTCATTCAAATCGGAATCCACCGAAATCACCAAAAACCTCGCAGAGTCTGAAGAAGGGAGACAACGTTTTTCCACACCCCGAAGGCCACCAACCTCTGGCCCTCATATGTGTAAATACTGTGGCAAGACGTACGGAAGTCACAATGGACTTTGGTATCATATGCGAGAGCACGAGGGCAAATACAAATACAAATGCGCTTACTGCGATAAAGGCTTTAATCGAAAAGATCAATATGATAACCATATAAGTGTGCATGAAGGCAGAGGATACTGCTGTCTCAAGTGTAAAAAAATCTTCAGGGTTGAATCCCAGCTTAAAAAGCACCAGATAACATGCAACCAGTAGAGCCGGGTGTGTTCTTTATTTAAGAACTGAACATTCAACAAATAGGATAAGCGTTACATTCTTGTTATCTTTTCTTGATTCTTGCTTTACATTCTCGCTTCCTGTTTTATACTGCGGAATATGTGAAACAAAATAAAAACATCGTCATTGTATTGGATTTTACAATTAGTAAATAAATGTTCCTTCAGATACTTCAGATTGATGATTATACATATACATGTGTTTCGGTAAAAATGTAGATATCGCAACATAGCTTCACTATGCACATACACACACGTGCATACACACAGAAACACGCACCCACAAATACTCACAAGCGGACTACATGGTGTCGCTGAACACGCACGCATCCACGCACACACGCACTCTCAAGAGCGGACCACATGACATTGTCAACGTGCATAAGACTACCAAACTTTATTGCGAACAAATTCTCAATAAATTCTCAAAAGGTAAGTACCATTTTCATGCGACATAAAAGCTTAATTTTATATTTGACCATACATCCTGTATCTCTTGCATCCTCTCATTTTAGTTTGCTCATTGTATTCTTGCTTATTTTATTTTTCGATTGTCTTGTACACGATTGTAATTTATTATTGTAATTTATCATATAATTTCAGCATGACGACCAGTCTGTAGTATTTCGTCCTGTGAAAACTGAATCGGAACAATCGCCAACATCTGCTGACGCGACACGCAAAGAATTGTTGTGCAAATACTGCGGGATAACGTATAAAAGTAGAAACGGATTCAAATACCATATCATGCAGCATGAAGGGAAGTTCACGTTTAAATGTAACATCTGTAATAAAGGATTTGTCACGAAAAATAATTACGATTATCATATGAACATGCACGGAGGCAAAGGCTTCTGCTGTCTCAGATGTAAAAAAATATTCCGATCTGAGACAACCCTAAAAAGTCACCAAAATAAGTGTAATAAATGAGTAACATTATTAACAGACAGCATACTTGTACCATTATTTTCCCAATACGAAAATAACAATGCTAAGATCATATCAAAAGCATCACTGTGGCTAACATAATTTCTTTACACGAAAATCTTTGAACTTAGTAATTCACGTTAAAGAGTTAAACAAATTTGAATTTGTCCTGTTTCATCGGCCTGTTTATTTACAACAAACAACGAATACAAACAACGAATACAAAGTAACATGTAAAGAGTCTTCTGCTTTGCCAGCCTGAAAAATAGAGTCCTTTGTATTATTTACGATTGATCCTCGTAAAATTCTAGTAAATTTTCTTAAACGTTTTCCACAACATTTAGTATTTCGCAAACGTATTTCAAAGCAAAGCAATTTGTAGCGTATGTAACATGAACATTTTATTAAGACGACTAGAGTTTTTTGAGAACTTTGTTTTGTCGAATTTCTTCCTGTCGATTTTCCAACTGTTTCTCTACTTGTGACGGAAGGTTCGGATTTGTAAAATGATCTGCAAGTTTTGAAACTGGAATTAAATGATTGAGTTCAAAGGTAGATGTGCGCTTAAATTACATTTTCCGCCTTATTTGAAAAATAATTGTAAGCTTGTGTTTGAGAAAAAATATGAATTACTAAGTTTTGATGCTTTCAAAATAGTAACATTTAAAGCAATTGTACCTGCAGCAAAATCTCGGACATTTTCTGGCCTCTTCAAGAGTATTTCTCTACAAAACATAAGTGATATCATGGTACCAGTCAAAGATAAGAATTTAAATAATTAGAAATTGAGAAACAGGAAAACCGATTAATTGTTATTTTCGTACCGTAAAAACCCTGTTACTAAGCATTCGACTTCTGGATGGCTTCTCAAGTATTTCTCATTCCCAAGGCGTGTTTTCACCTACATACATTTTTGAGATTAGTGTGAATAAATTTTAAATTCATTAGTTTTAGATTATTATCTCGCTCTCCCTTGTTTTTAATAATCAAATATATTTTTAAGCTAGTTGTGTCCAGCCCAAAATAAAGTTTATACCAGTAGCTCTGTAAAAGTAGTTGCCCGCAGATCCCAGAGAAGGGATTGTGACATTTGCCACTAAAAATCAAAATCAAATGATATTAAGGTGCAGACAATACGGCCAACTCTACCTTAAATTGATTGAGTTTCTCTTGCTGTTCCTCACTGAGGGCACCGAGATCATCCTCGCCCTTCAGATCGTACGGTTCCATTCCATGTGGGGCTGAAATGAAATCGAAGTTTGGTCCCACATCAGTATAAAGTTGAAAAAGTAATTACAAATATATTTTGAACTTTCAATATGAGTTACATCTATTGAGTTGCATCTATTAAAGATGCTAAAGGGGGCTAGACCTGAAACTGGACCCAAACCAGGATTGTCAGTAAAATCATCTAACAATCCTACTCAGAAAATAATGTTTACCTCGCAAATAACCTTTTGTCATCTCTTTACAATTTCATGGTAAACAGCACTGTTACCAGATATTTTACTAAGTATTATTCTATTTACAATTGGCTGCGTAATCTTAAAAATAAATAGAAAAACACACCTGCATGTCTTGGTACGGCCGCCATATTGAAGCTTTCTGTTGCTAGGAAGTAGATGGCGCGCACTTGTTACTTCCGATGTAAATATAAACAAGCACACGTGGTCTTAATTGATGCGAACTTTGACCAGATGACAGCATACTTTATTAATCTACAAAAATGTTACGTGCCATACTTTAAAGTGTGCCGTATATTTGTAAAGGTAATAAAATTATGGTTACAAAGACTGTCACAACAAAGAACAAAATTTAGATAAGACTGAAAGTTCAATAATAGAGAACTGAATAACCGGCAGAAAATTCCGCCACACACCTACAAGTTAATTGTATCTTATCAATATTTTTCGGTAAAAATTTGCCAGAACAAGGTTGAACCTTCCGATATGTGCCGCATAATACTAAGTTGAAAGGACATAAAAAGAAATACATAAAGACATAGTTGTCGCTTCATAGCCAGCGAAACAAGAACACGGTTGTTTGTCAAGTTCAAACAAAGGAGGAAATGGACAAAACGGTAGACAAATCGGATCTAAGTTTAGTTCCAGAGATCAGAAATTTACATCCAGCATTTTTCCACAGCTTCCACAATGAACCGAGACATCCATCAGCCAGAGACTCCACAGATCTGCACCCAGCTTTTGTACAACAGGTTTCTGGTTCATCTCCAGCCCTGGTGGAAAGGATCGTTGCAATTGCAAAGGATAATTACAAATCTCTTTTTATCACTATCATTATTGCACTTTTGATTTTGTTTGAGACAGCTTTGGATAATGCGCTGTTTAATTGCCCGTGTACAACTAGTGAAAGTAATATTGGATATTCTGTGATATTTGTTACCGGACCTGCTGTGGCCTTGCTGTTTGTTGGTAAGAGATTAAAGTTGCCTTTGCAATAATACTCATAATATGAAATTCCCATCTACCTGGTCCGAGTTACAGGAATAGCCCTTAAGCTTTTCCCAATGTCGACAGGACCCCTGGTCCGAGCCTAAAAAATAAATTGTTGAAAGGTTCAGAGGGTACAGGCAGTGATAAATTGCACTGTTAAATCCAGAACTTTATCCAGGGGAGGGGACTTAATGGCACGAGATACTCACAACCTCGCTGTTTGTTTATTTGTTTTTTATTTATATAAATTTATTTATTTTTACTTTATAACTACAGGAATATTAGGCAACAATGACACATGGAGGCTGGTCACAGGATGCTGGAACAGGACTAAAGATGGTTATCATGGGTTGTACCGAGGTTGTGTCTTTGTAACGGACGTCTTGGCCAAAGCTATGTTCGCTCCATTCGCCTGGATCACATATGGCTTTATTGATGGCAGGTACCGCAATATATTTAACATAAGAATACAAAATGTAAGTTGGATTTTTGATCCTTCAGATGCTGCGCCCACAATGTGGCCGACACCAGAAAATTTAATGTCCATAAACTTACTATGGCAGTCCAGCATGCCAGCACGATCTATTCACTTGGTAATAATGAAATGACTGTATTACTGACACATCATTTGTATTAAGCTAAGAAACAGTGACAGCGACTAACGAAAAGACAGAAATGTACTTTAAGTACGCACCTTACTATCACCTCAAAATCAGTCATTTAAATTCAATACATATCTAATAGATCTATATTTAATTCCGTTTCAGATTTTACGTGTGCGCTGTTTCTGACGATCCATGTGAAAGAGGCAATACGACTGCCGGAGTTCAGTCCAGCGCAGATAAAGCCAGACAGGATGCTCAGATTATTGGATACGGACTGCTTATGGCTGGTTCCGGATTTATTTTGCTTTGTAACTATTTTTCTCCACTTTTCTTGATTAGAGCAACAAAGCTCTTTCGGGCATACAAGCAAATCATCGTGCGCCCTTCATGCAAGAGCAGCAGATGTTTCTATTGACTCTGAAATTAGTACAAAAATAATAAGAAAATACATGGATAACAATTCAATGACCTTATTTTCACAGGCATATTACTTAGGAAAGGCTTCAGTAGGTACACATATGAACAAGACGATTACATTCGAATTTACAGATCTGTGGAAAGACTCGAAATGCAAAAACAACTTGAGGTATGTGTAGTTTATTTACTACATTTAATTACAACATCTAACAAGAATTCCAAAAGCGACGACATTTTTTAAGCTTACTATTACCAAAATTTTTGGGATTTTCCCCTTCAAATTAACAAAAAAACCCCTATAATTTAATAAGATTATTCTTCTCTGTTGATATTGCACTAAATTCAATACAGTTTTTTGTTGTTGAATTCATACTCTGTCTAATTTGTAAAATGAAATAAGATAGAAATATGCTGCGCATTTAGTAATGACTGTGTGCAATGCATGTGGATTGAAATATTTTCAGTAAACTATCAACATTGCACAGTTTGTTTTGAATGTACTGAATCTAGGTATCATAACTGAAATTAGTAATTCAGTCCTATCTGATAAAATACCCGTAGTTTGATCGAAGTGCAACCTGATACATTTGTCTCGGTAGAAATTCCTGGATGTGCGATAGTAAAATAGACTGTCAAAGAACGTAGATGATCCTTACTGATTTTGCGCAAATTTCATCAATGATCGTAGTTTGCCTAAATTGACGATAGGAAAGAACACACACACACTGTTATCAGTCATCTTACCACTATTAGTTTAACTTTATATACCTAATTTGGCAACTAAAAGCCTTGAGTACCACTGTCATTGATAGACATCATTCATAACTTTATTTAAAAATTAATTTGCGTGTTCAGCGCTTTTTTATTTATTTCAGGCACAAGCCAATGAAGTCGCACAACGAGTAGTAAGAGCTTTCCTCCATAAGCAGTCACGTGACAAAGCTGACTGGGACATGCTGACATCTGGTGGTCGACCCAAGCCCTCTGGTGGACAGGACGGTAACTTGCCGTGGACACCTGTGCAGAGAATATTCCAACGTGAACATATTGCGGAGAACGACCATAGAACGAGCGTGCATACGCAAACTAGTGTGATTAACGATGATGACTCTGATGGAACATTGAGATTATAACAACTGTAATGAAACCTGCAATTTACAAGTATTTATATTAAACACATAGGTTATAGCCAGTCGCCATTGACTAGGGAACAAATTTTATTTTCTCAGTCTTTACAAATTTACATGATCCGAGAAGAGGTTTTAAGCTGCTTCCACCAAGTTGGATGCCTAAACAAATACCGCAGTTAGTAACAGATACATGATACAAGCAAAATAGAAAACCGAGTGTAATTTATCAATATGCTAAAAGAGGACCGTGTGTCTCCACATTTAACAAACAGTTCCTGCAAAAATAATATGTAGGCGAAAAAGAAGACTGATTAAATGATACACACATTTACTATTTAAATTTTCTGTGATGAAAAAAAACCAGCTAGTCATATTTTAGCTTGCATAAAATTCATGAAGTTTTACAATAAATTATGTATCTAAAGATAATGCTTCAGTGTTACATTATTTCATCAGATTTCCAAATGGTGGGTTATTAGCGATTATTAAGACCATATGTTCCTCATAAAAATGCGGTAGACTTTTATCTCTTGTGTGAGAAAAAAACCTTGCGCACTATGACTATTTGTATTTTGCAAACACAATGAACAAACAAGGTTAAATGTTTCGTCAGCAGCAGATTTAGGAAGGAAGTGACCACTCGAACAGTGATGAGGAGATCAGTCAAAAACATCTTCATTCATTCACAGGTGTGACTTTGATCACATCTGATTAGTGTTCATGTGGTGATTTACAATTGTTTGGCGTTCGGTGCGTGTCTCATTCGATTGGAAATCAAACGCAGATTTAGGCTTTCCCTGCGTTTTCATCGTTTCATCATGAGTGTTGATTTTAAAAATGAAACAAAGAAGCAAATCAACGGATACTCTGTGAAGATAAAATGTAGGGAAAATTAATGTAAATGTCTTATTGAACAGGATTGACAGTTTATTTGCCATAGAAGACACTAAGAGCGAAAAAGTAAACAATTTATTGATTAACTTGAAGCAGTCAGTAAAATGAAGTTTTTCGGAGGAAGATGCTTTATGCTGGTTCACATGGTATTGATGTTCGTTTCATCCTGCACAGGTAAGATTAAATATTAACGTTATCCCAAATACACCGAAGTACCTCGCAATATCTTACAGTTGAGACTAAGGGCAAACAACTTGGGGGTTTTTTTTCTTACTTCTAAAGCGACATTTATTCTGCGATACCGTTCCAAAATAGCGATACAAATTTAAATAATATTTTTTGCACGTTTTAAGTGCTATTAATAAAAATAAATATTTACTTACACATGCGATTAATGTATTTTCTACCAAATAATAATAATAAAAAGAAGAAGAATTGAAACTATCACAATGACATAAATTATTGCGTACATTTCTCATTATTCAACCCATGGTGCTAAAGCTGAATGGGCTGCAAATGAAGTTCCTCGGTAAATGTAAAACATTGTTCATAATAAATGATCATTCACATTTGCCGTAAAGTGTGGAGGCTAGCAAACCTTTCATCAAATATTTTTCAACTCGAATTTAGCATTAAAGGTACAATTGGGAACTGTGGGATAAATCAAACATTTAATGAGATTTCCCAATAAAACTTTTCAAGTTCGAATACTCAATGAAATTTATGGTTTGACATTCATCTCGGGACAGATGAGTCTTAATGCCAGAATTCCTCTTCCTTTTAATATCAATGTGTGTCAATGTACTTAGGATAAGTACGCATCTATTGTGTTATTAATGTTGAGGAGGCAGTTAAATCTGAACTAATATTGATATTTAAGCACTTATTTACACTCAGTTATTGTTGCACCCAGGTAAACGACACTGAGAATCAAATGGATAAAACAGTGTGAAGTTTACCTAAATACTCGACAAGTGATACATCAAAGGGACAGAAAGTGATATATAATTACTGATTAAACATATTGTGTTTCTTTGGCAAACTTCCTAATTCAATACCAGAATTATTAGTATCTAGCAAGAAGAATTGTTGGAAAATCCAAGCACAATTTTCCTTCAAAATTCCTTTGAGGCTTTGCTTTTAAAATTATTCTGTGAAGCAATTAATATTATTCGAGTTCATATCAATTATCCCGAAATGTCCTTCGTGCTAAGACAGTTTATATTTTTGTTGTTCGCCTAAAGATATGAGAACCTTTTTGCAGCGGCGGATTTGGAATTTTGTGTCGGAGTACGAGCAACTACACGGAGAGTGGGCGCCAACCCTATTTTATACCTAACGTTTAGCGGAAAAATATGAAACGCATGAAGATAAAAAAAATTCTGTGCTACCCAAGATCCTCCAATGTTTTAAGCAGTATACGAAGTAATGAAACAATAAAAATTGTAAAACGTGTGAGAGTAGTTAACCTGCGGGGAAGTTTTCGAGCTTTTTCTGAAAGTGCACGAGGTTAAATCCATGATGAGTAAATTCTTACTGGACATATGAATTTAATCCAGAACCACTTGCAGAACGCTTTTTGATGCAGGATACCTGCAGGACACTGCATTAACCATGCAGTGTGAATAGAAGTGAGGAAACGTTTTGCAGCTAAATCAGCAAACGCAGGCGGGATTCCACCAGGCATCAAACAGTTGTTCACCTGTGAAAATTCCAGTGTTTAGATTTGCACACGATTGCTGATCATCTGTACTTTGATCCATAATGACTACAAATTGATCCGTCATGCTGTATTTGAGATCTGATTGAACTTTGTCTATTTATAGATTCATTATTTCACCAAGTAAAAATTATTCATTATTTCACCGAGTAAAAATAGAGTCTCTAGGACAGTCACAATTGGAACAAGAAATGAAGAATTTTGTTGAATTCTGACATAATTCCCCACTTTAAACTTACCAAAAGTCCAAAACTGTACGTATTGAATTATACGATTATTTTATGCATTAACACGGCCATTGGGAATTGGTATCCTTTAATCTCTGATGCGCAGTTACTCGTTTTTATTTAATTAATGATTACTAATTAATTATAATGAGTGCTGTAAACGAGATTATGCCCCGTCCCGATTATTTCTACACGTACATCACGCCATGGTTTAAAAAAAAAACCACAAGATAACATTTCAAGATACAAGGAAACGAATTGTAAATAATCCTCTGTTCAAATCTATTTGACCATCATGCTTCGCAATGAGGGTCTATGTATTGGACGAAATCTACATTTGTGTTCTCTGCCGCCATTGCAAAAAGTTG
>JBCAUI010483059.1:0-13638 GCA_038406195.1 Haplosyllis anthogorgicola
CCACCTTCAGGCAGTGCACACTAGACCATCCTCATGCATGTATCATAAGCAATAAACGTAGAGTCATCGTAACGCCTGGGGTTAGTGTTATCTGTACCGCAACACGCAAGCATAACCCCACGACACAATGTTCCCGACTTGATTTCAGTAATCTTGTAAGATCTCATTTGTCAAAATACCGAGTGTTACATGGTTGAGTATGTGTATTACTAAGTGAGAAATACCATAAAACCACCGACCATTCCTCGAACTCCTAGAAACCACATCAATATCTTCCGACAAAATCTCTCCGACATCTAAAATTGCTGAAGAAAAGATACGCAGGACGAAAAAAATTACACTAAATTACATACCTCATTCACAGTATTTTCCTTGTGCGGCACTTATCAAATCAGCTTGGTTAGAAATTCATTGAATTATTACCACTAAAATGTTTCACTTCTACTTTATTTGTCCCTGTTAGCTACAGCTGTGACAAACTGATAAACATAAAATCAACAAGTATCTATCCACCGTAAACAATAGTGCAGTGAGTCAGATTGCTTCATTGTTGTTTACCATGCCAGGAAATTTTCATGTAAGTGATTTGTCACCAGTTGTATCGGCTGTATTTGTATCAGCAGCTTTATTAGTAACGCACACATGTATGAAGTGTACACGTATGGATGGAAGCTGCAGTAAATCTTGTAATCATGGTAATAATCCCTGAGCTAATTTGAACGTCAGACAACTGATTACATTCTATTTCCAAGATACACAATCCTTCTTTTGCAAAAGCAATGTCTCAGCTTTTGGCTGGCTTCCTTTTACTGATGTAAAGATGATCGTTCGTATTTCTGTGATATTATGCTACCATTCCAGACAGAATCTTATACACCCGTGTTTGCATCCATTAAATACTGATATTTTCAAGGCAGTTAAAATTTTCTAAATTGCACAGCCGAATCAAATATTCATGATTTAATAATAACGTTATAAAATTGATTATAAGTCCTATTTTTAGCATCTCTTCAATTAACCGCAATTTCATACAAATCTTTTGACGAAAACGACAATTATTTCCGCAAATCCATAAGCAACAATGACAATGCAATTCGTGTAACATATTAGGTATAAATATTATTGTGAATTTAATCGATTGCGCTCTACTGGATCAATGATTGACATGGATTATCATGACACGCACAATCCAGAACCGTGTGTTCTGTGACATGTATATGGTCCAGAATGTAAATGAGTACATTGGTGAGAGTTAGTAACACCGTATGATGACATTTGGCTTAAGGTAACATTACTTGTTTCACTGCGTAATAATTATAATTACACACAATGGGAGGCAAACGAAAGGATGGCCAAGTAGATAGACAATTTGACTGTGAAATGTTCATTATAATTTGAAAGCGGTTATTTCAGTGATAAACGTTGGATTTAATAGCAGATATTGTCAACAATAGGTCGAAAAATCTGCATAACGTAACTCTAAGCAACAGATTACCATTTACATTTTACTATTGCAAGAAAAAGAAAAAAAATGCAATGCATGCATGTACACAAAGACAGTGTAATGTAATCGACCCAATAATGGTAATCACAAAACCGAGCCCACCAGCAGTCATCAAATATTTATATAACATCTGAACCTAAAAGAGATGAATAACTGACCACTCTAAATGCACTGTATTATACCTTAATCAAATGAAGATAAGTTTTCATTGTCTCATCTTTCAAAAGAGTAATTATTATTCTTTTATTACGACTGATTTATTTGCAGGTCTTATTGACTGAGTATTGATCAGGTCTGATAAAGCTTGGGTCGTAACACGTAATTGCCTTGCTTACATTTAAGCTCTGGGCATTATAAAACATTTGAAGGATCGTTACTGGTACTGTAGGTAATTGCTGACAAGAGTCCCAACATTTTGTCCAGTTTTAACATCTTAACAAGAAATTAAATGTACTTGAAAATAAACGATTCCTGCATTTTATGTTTTGTTACATAGAAAAATATCAATCTCACCAAATGAAGAAATATTCCAGACATTTATGACGGAACTGTGTAACGTAACCTTGGCTGCAACATTTTATTGCCTCTAGATAAACCTTGGTAGAAACTCTATGTAATTAATTACAGAAAACATCAATTATTGACCCGCTTTCTTTTCCAACACAGCGACTTGTAACTACTATAATCACCGATGTGCATGTCTGAAAACCTTAGGATATTTTGGCAAAGTCAGCATATGCAGTTGTTGTCAACTATCAAATACCATTCGAAAAAAAACCCTCAATCTTTATTTAAATACAAGTAAAATATTGATCTATTTGCACAATTTATCCGCATAGATTTATTTAAATGGTTTTCTTCAAATGCGTATGTTACATACATACAATGCCAGGAAATGCCAGGAAATTACTCGTTGAGCACACTCTTAATTGACAGGAATTATGTTCAATTGACCCGTTTACTGGGAAACAATAGAGGCATGCCAAACAGTAATAAACATTGACATGGCTTGTTTAAACGAGAGTTGACCATTCCCAGAAATGTCAGGAAATTAATTTGTCGGTCAGCTGTATTTATTTTTCAGGCGAGACTACGCTACTTTAAGTTTCCAAATGTGTTTAATTTTAGCATGGTGTTTAGCATGTAAACATTGCTTTTACCAATTATCTTAGTGAAGTTATTAATTTATCCACTGCTTCATAAGAGATAAAACGTTGTTGAAAATAACTGAAATTTTTAATTTGAAAATATCTGATAATCGATCGTACATACGTAAGAAATTTATTTTAACCCAAAATACTCGCACAAGCGAGAGATTCTGACAAGCAGCTCCGACTGTACAGCTGCCTTTAAATGAATGGATTATATTCCAATCGACCCCCTGTGTCGAAAACCGTTATTGCTTCGCGAAGTTCTGATACGAAGCTGGGTGGCTAATTAATCATAATAACGACGTATTATGTAATGATTCGTCTGTGTGAAATGATAGGGAAATTAAAGCATCAGAGTGAATCATTAATGCTTCATTGTGCAAAGCTGTAATATTGCAGGTCCGACGCATGTGAAGCCGCTTTAATTCTGCTTATTTTATTTGGGGAATATCAACTTGTGAGGAGACAGATAAGGAAAGCTTTCTTATCAATTTATACTCGATCTTCCTTTCGTTCTGCTTATTTTCGTTCTATCACCAATTTTAACTGCCTGTACTGAATATTTTATTTTCTATTATCACTTCGAATTATGTTCTTCACATAACGCAGAACACGCACATCACACGTGGATAAATAAAACGCCTCGAACAGTTTATCGAACCATTGAACTGCAAATTTCAAACAAATTTCAGATACATGTGACAAAGCATATTCCCTAAAATACGCAAATATTCTAAATCCCCGCTGTAAGCATATTGCCCTGTGCAGATGAAGGCAGGTGGCAACATCCGCCAGTACAAATATTAACAGAACGGGGGCTATTTGAGTGTTACGTAACACACCCCTAAATTCCACATTAAATACTGAACGCTGCAGGGGACTGCGGCAGATGGTCTTTTGGAAATTTATAGTCCATTCTCTTAGTCTTCAGATGTGTCGATATTAGTTCGCATGGCTGATCCTTGCCTAGCATGGAAAACTGAAAAGTTAATCTTTCCTTTTACGTTAACATTTTATTAGCAGTTACTACACGTTTAAAGTTTTAACTTTTTTGCGTACGATGCACAATTATGAAAGTCGCTACTCTACGGTAAAAAGAATATTTCCATTAACAAATCAGCTTATCTTTTCATATTTTCACAAAAATTAACATTTGCGCTCGCGCATTTGTTTGTATTTCATTTTAATTCACTGAATTTGCTAAAAGTCAGGCAAAGCAAATTATGAAGCACTCTCGTGAGGCCAATCCAATAGTCATTATAAAACAGTGAGTTATTATAGTACACTGTGGCCATCTGTCATAATACCGCATATCAATACCTTGCACTGTAAGACAAGACGAAAACATTCTACCAAAATACTCGTAATCTCGGCTTGTACTTAACCACCTTGGTAAGATAGCATGCAATTACACTTCTTCATGAGTTGTAGGATCAATTAAGGAGCCTATTTCCTCACAACAAAGTGTATTTTTTACGAACGCATATTATTGTATTGTGGTTGCGCTTGTTTCAAAAGAGTACAATAATCTTCTGCAATTTTCGAAAATTATGGCAAAAAGGATGCATGCAAGCCAGCTGTTGATGTGCTTCCTTGCTCAATCAAATTGCCCCGAAAATAAAAACAACCCCATTAAATGTTAAAAGACCATAACCTGACGACCTTTTAAACAGATAAATTTATAACTTAAAGGAAAATGGTCCCTGGACATGCATAAAAGTTTGATAAAATATTTTTGTTTCATTCATATGGCACATAAAATCAATGAAAGTATTTTAGATGCGGAATAAATTGACATTTACTATGTCCTAAACTTCCTTATCTGGAATAATATTTCTTATCTATGTTTTAAACATAAAGACTGGTAGATGTGTGTTAAATTGCTTACCAACAAATATCCAACTGATATGATCAATACATAAATACGAAAACAGAAAATATACGTTATTTAAAATTCCTACCTTTTTTCCTTTTATTTAAAAAAATCACCACCACATATGAAAGTCAATGGAATTCTCACAAAATCACTGAAGTCAAATACTGGTGCCTGCGCTGTTTGATGTATCCCAAAGAAAGTGCCTTTAATCCCACACAGTAAAACATTAACCCTGATATTGGCGGTTAACAGTCTTTACTCTTCCCCCGAAATCCTCGAAATGCCAGGAACTCCCTGGTAGCAGCAATCTCCCTCGGTAGATCTAGACACTTGTCTGGCTTGTTGTAGAAGCTGTTGCTATCCGATTAAACCGCAGATTAAGCCACGACCTCTGACACACCCTATTACTAAGTGTATTCTATTGTCATCTGACCCTTATGTAAGGGGTATCAAAACCATTTTATTTTTAGCACTTTCTACCTATGTGTCTCTGATTAGCCACAAATAACCCGTATCAAACTTCATTTCCTGGAGAGATAGCTTTTAGCCGCTCCGCATGTTGTGTAAAGTATTGTTTGCATTGTTTTACAATACCGTTTCTATTTGACGGAATGGTTTGCCATAGGTTAACCGTATTTACCTTGAGTGCAACCACTAAATTTTAATGCAAATTAGACAAAAAGCCTATTAAAGGTTTAATTTGTAAGTTATACTGGTTATTTATCGGGAAACCTGGTTTTCCAAGAAGATAAAGGAGATTGGTAATTTGAAACTTTGTTACAAAATGTTGAGCAAACATAACGTTATGAACTCATTTCCCCTGAATTTTAAGTTTTGAACTTTGCGGGTATGCCACTCACAAAGGAAAATCCCGAAGGCATTGGGTTAATTCATACCAGACTGTGAGCCAAAACTGCCACATCTTAAACAGATGACTGCTCTTAGGTAACAAACTGTCTGCTTGAGTACTGCATAATATTTCAATTATCCAAGAAATTCCAAGAAAGTTATTATTTCAACCTTTCACTTGTAACGTTTCAAAGTTAAGCAAACTTGATTCTTAGGCTTTAATTTTCTAGCAAGCAGTCCTGATTTTCTGCCAACAATATTGCAAAACAAAAAAGAAAAAAAGTTCACGAAAAGCATTCCAAAACACATCTGCAGTATCACAACCTGGCTCCGCAAAAATGCGATACTTTTCGTAAAAAGTTGGCAGCTCCCAAGTGAGCGAGTACTACATATGCAGGAAGTGCCAGGAAATTTATGACCAACTTTACAGACCACTGCAGTCTATTTCTAGGAACATGTGACCCCTAAGTGGGGAGCTGTCAAGGAATATATCGTCGCCCTCTGACACGAGTACTCATTTAGGTGGAGGTGGTTGTCACATAGGTAGCGCAGAACTCACAAATCAGATACAAACTAAGAAAAATAATTATTCCTAAACAGCCAGTTTATGCCCTGATGGCAAAGTGATGTTTTGACTAGTATGATTAATTTTTGCAATATGTTAAGTACATTTGCTTTGGTTATTACGGTGAAGAAGCAACACGGTGCGCATACCAGATCTGAAAATGCCTAGAAATACCAGGAAATGTTACAACTACGTAAATACATGCAAGTCTACTACACGGCCATTAACCTCAATACTTTAAATGTCAATGTTTTTATCAAACAATTTCAAGTTTAATAAAGTAGCAAGACTCCTACCTTTACTAAACTCCACAAAATGAGGAACAGTCCTAATTGTTTCTTCGTGAAAAGGGAAATGTTGTGAATGTCCTTCTTTATATTTGAAAACCTCTTAGACGAAGGTATTCCCAAAAGGTTCAAACTACATCGACTGATAATACAACATTTCCATTACATATCGTGGCATTTACGATCGACAATGTTTGGGAAAATACTCTATCTATTGGAAATCAATGATGATTTTAATGATTTTACCGGCATTGCTCACTTGATCCAGATAACTATCATTTTCAGCTAAACTTTTTTGCTGTCAAAGGAGAGATTTCTCATTATAATAAACTTAACCTTTTACAAATAATGTTTATTTATCTATACGTAAACAAAAACCCGTAGATCAAAGAATGTTATTCAAAATTAGATAATACGTGTAAATACTCTTCCTAATATGTTATCAATTTCATCTCTGGACCCCCAAAATATATGTTTGATCAGCATTGGACCATAATTGTTCCAATAAATAAAAGGAAGTTTAAACCAGAGAAATAACATGCATGTCCATATTGTTTGTACAATACGGTTAAGATTTCACGCATATCTTTACGGTTTTTTTCCTATTACCGTTTTTGAAATATAGTTTACTTGTCATTGATATCACTAGATTACCTTAAAAATAAAACTTTAGATATTCTCTCAATCTTTAAAATATTTCAAATTCTTTTCTTTTTACATGATCAACTGTTCCACATGATCTTGATCTAAAAACTCATTTCTTCTTTGCCACTTTTAGCTGTACTTCAAATGACAAATACTCTAAATGTACACACTAAAAGGTAACATTGTCCTAAAGAAAACAACTATTACCTGTCTTGAATACTTAATCAGAATTGAATGACACCTTTTAAATTCTGACTTATTTCGACGCACTAGGCTGCCTAAATGAAACAGAAAAGGTACAAAGCCAGGCTTTCTTAACACTGTATGATGACTGTCAACATCTATAAATTCCTTGGTACATGACCATCTTAGGTTATGTTTCATGCAACCCATATTATCTTGAACTCTAAGAACCCGTTGTTGTATGATATATTGTTGGAACTTTGAAGGTGTCATTTCTGTATCCTTTCAAAAAAAAAAAATTAAAGTTTGGCTCCTTACACCAGCAATGTTATGGCATGAGCTTAATATGAGACATATGCAAAGGTGAGTAACAAAGACAAATTATCCTACTATGTAATAAAAAATGAATTAAATACAAGAAAACCTTGAAATGAGTTGAACTTGCGCAATACATTAGTCTACATTCTGTTCACTTTTTGCAACAGCAACTCTTATTGTCCATATATTATAAAGGACACAATGCAGTCTTTAATTCTGTCTCGCAGAAATCAGGTGGCATGACAAGTTGCCACACAAACTTTATTCTTTACTTGGTAAGCTCATGAGATGAGGGGTCAGAACCTTTTTCGCCACCATGTTTTGATCTAATGCATGCAACCTCTAGTAGTTTCAGGAAAGAGTTAGTTGCATGGTTTGATGGAGAAATTATGTTGACAAATCTTTTATTGTGCTTTAGAATTCAAAGTTGATTTTTTTTTACCATTAACGAATCAGCTTATTTATGCAAATTGAACCAGTCTGTTGAATTTTTTTATAGAAAAAAAAATTAATAAAATAAAATAAATCCAGAAAATTAACCTTAAAGTGGAATTTTATGTGAGACAAAAACCTATGATAATGTGCAAATATAAAATAGTAAGTCAATGCAACATATGCTTAACACTCAATATCATTATTGAAACATATTCTGAAAAAGGTATCTCCAAAAATAATGAAAAAGTGTTCTTAGTTGTTTTAGAGAATGGTAACATCTGGCAAAATGGATAACACTTAAGCTTTGAACTGAAAAAAAGTTGACAGATGCATGTTGGCAGTGCCTTCATTCATTCACAAGCATCACTCTTCCTTAACTGCATCCTCTTTTTTCATCAGCTGCAGCAGCCACTGATAGTAGCAGGCTGATAAAATAGGAAAAATGACTCACTGCAATTTAAATATTCATTTATTCCAAATTTAGCACAGCTTGGTAAAACGTAATTGTTAATATTACAGCATCTATATCCTATGATTTCAAAATGGTAAATAGTTTGTTTCAGTGGTCAGTTACTGAAGTGTCAGCAGCTACAGAACAAAGAGCCCCCTGCCCCCTCGGGCAACTACCTGCAACTGAAGCAAGTGTCAATACAGCCAGACAAAACACAGGAACAATGCCGGTCAGTTCTCCTCAAAATAAATAATGAAATACACATAAAAGAACAAAATGTTTCCCATAAAAGTGTTGCATGGGCTTCCATGTATCAAATTATGGCAAAATTAAACTTCTTACCTCTTTGCATTTGTGGTAAATTCAATTTACATGCCGCGATATTTTTGACAGCTAGTATCCAGTCATGCTTAGCAGTCTGAGTCTACTATTGCACGGAATCACCCGAAGTGTCCTTCGGCTATTTCGGCATTTATTTTAAACCAATCAGACGAGAGAGAATTCGTCAGTTCGGGACCATAAAGCTTCAATATGGCGTCGAAGAGACAAAATATTTTTGTTGTTAGTGGGATACAGAGTGATTTAAATAGTGTTCAATAACTTTCAAGCACAGCGTCAGCATTAGAAACGATCTTGGCAAAATGGTTAAGCAAACGATACAGATATTTGCCCGAGTTAAGCCAACCAAGGCCAAAACTGGGGTAGGTAAACTTCGTTGTCAACTTAAACATGTCGTGATTTGATTAGATCACCAAATGCTAGTAGATAATTAACCTACATATGACATATGAGTAACTAAATTGAGATGAAAAATGACTACAGTGCTAGTGTGTGTCACCACTGTCATATGACTGTATAGACTACAATATAGACTACAAGTTATTTACAAAGAAATTAGAATAACATGATATGGCTGTGATTTTTTGCATACTGCTATTTTCCGTTTTACGAAAAAGTATTAGCGTAATCAATTCCATTTTGCACAATGTTCAAGTATCACTCTTCCTCTGTCTGTCCATCTTGTTTGATAAAAATCCGCACTTTATTTCTTGCTTTAAATGGTCAAGTTAATTTTTTTTTAAGATGAATCTACCATCACTTGCAAATTCAACTTAGAGGTACCCATGTTTCAAGTGATCTAAATCTTAACATTTCAAACATAATTCAACTTTGAATGAGGAAATACAATCTTTAAAGACATATAAACCACTTTGAATTGAGATCTCATCAATGTTTTATTTCATATCCAAAAATTGGGTGTCCCAGCACTGGGCATATTATGTACCATGCCCAGTACTGGGGACATTTTTGAACCTCAATTTCCAAGTTATATTGGAATCAATATTTATCATATTTTACATGGCATCAGAGGGGAAAATTACCTACAATTTGGTTTGCAAAACATGTGATTTAGTTGAAAATTAAGGTTAAAACTGGCACTGCTAAAAGACAACCCAAGCAGAACAAAATAAGGAATTATTACTTCTGGTACATGCTGTACAAAATTATCTATGGGGTTAAGTAAAATGCCTGTATTGACTAAATAAAAGGTGGAAATTTAACAGGAAGGGCCATACTATGATGCCATATTGTTTAAATTAATTTTACTTCGAAGGTCAGTTTTTGGGCATCCCATTACTGGGCACCCCTTGTCCCAGTACTGGTCAGGCCCATCTCACTACTGGGTGGGGTGTTTGAGTTGATTTATCCACCAGATTTGTTACAATTATAGAAATAAACATCAATATGCGTCATATATTTTTAACATCCAATGAGCCACATTAAAATGCATGCAAGTATTTGGTTCGGAAAAATAGGGTGTACGTGAGATCATTTGTAAGTTTCGGTGCCCCAGTACTGGTCGGGGGCCACTTTGTTTCTCGTTTGCAACAACATGATCCTTTAATGATCATTGTAATAGCCACTATACTTTTTGTACTTCTTGATCGCTGGAATGACTAATTAGTCTGTCATAGAATTGGTTACAAATGTGATCCAAATGTTTCCCAAAACCGTTTCATTCTCTGTTGCAGTTGTATGAATTAGATCAACAGGACGATGGGAGCGGATTACTCAACTTTACGATTCCTCGGGAGCTCGCCAGCGGCTTTATTAACAACAAGAAAGAAACTTATAAATTCAGGTTAGCTCCCTTACACAGTTCTGCGACATAGCCAGTCAGCTGTAAAGTGTACTGTACATTCCTCATGTAAACGTAAGAGTCAAAACAAATAATTGACAAACATAACGTCTACACAAACAATTGGCGCTCAACCCTTACAGATCGTGACGTTTAAAATAATTATCAAATGCAAATAATAATCTTTGCGGTTATTCTTAAGCTACTGAGTTTTACCTCAAACAAAACAAAGACATACATTTTTGATACATACACTTGTATGTCTGAAGTATATTTATGGAACATAAATACCGATACATACGCTTCTCGGTACAGAAGCAAGAAACTTTTCGTTTCATTATTGCTAATCAATAAGTAATAATAAAGGGTATGCTAGTTACAGGAAAGGTGAAGTATGAAGGAAATGAACATGACACGTTAGGCCTATTAAATTTTGGGTTTGGTTTGGGACTGTTACTGTTCCTTATTGCAATTAATAAAAAGGACTGTTAACTGGCGAACGGAAAAAAGGATTTCATGACAAATTTTTTTATAACTAGTATCTTCCCCTATAAAAAGGATATAATATCGTTGGGTATTACCTTCATAAATGTTGCAGAAGACAATTACACTAAAAGATATATTTCATGTGCTGAAAGCAATGGCTTCAAAGAGAAATCAATGCATCAATTTAATTGATTAATTTCCTGCCAAATAAATCTTGTAAATCTCCCCATAACGCTATCTCTCTTCAAAGGGGAAGAGGCAGAGTCATTATATGAAAGGAAAATCAATATAAAATTATGTAAAATTATCAGATATTTTACACGTACCATTTTCAGATGTAGAGGTCATTGATAAAGGAGAATTTATCATGAGTATCCTCTTGATATGTTGGCTAGAAATTTAAGTACAGAGTTATTGATAATACAGTACACGGCATTGTCTCATGATTTGTAAAATTTGTCAAGAAAAATCTAGCGAGTATTTGGGGCACTTGACCTACCAAACCAAGTAGCAAATTTACTCAACCACGCCGTCAATCATTACGACTTGCACCGAACAATTTTCTCATGTTTGATGCTTAAAATTTTACACTGATATGATGTAAAAACTGTAAAGGAATTTCCACCTTTAGCCAGCACAATTGCAATGACATATCCAGCATCCCTGTCTCTTAGAGAATTGATACTTATTTCACACTGTCTTGATTTAACAGGTTCGAGAAAGTTTTCGATCAGAAAACGAAACAAGATGAGATATTCGACAACGTAGGAAAACCTGTGATAGATAAGTAAGTAAAAGACCATCGTTTTGAATATTTTACTTCGTACAATGCAACACCATCCGTATATCAGAAGTTGTTGCCCTTGTAATGTCAGATGTTAAAATCCATATCCGAATAATTGTCAGAAATTGCTTACATTACTATCTTTGAACTAACTATTATTGGAATTGAGCGAAAATTATACCTTGTGGACGTGAGTGCTGTTTGTGTAAATATGCCATATGTATTGATTGAATAACAATGTATCCCCTTAAAAGTGCTCACTTTTTAGCACCTTAAAAGGCAATCGATGAAAACACCTGATAAAACAAACGTTTATTCAATGTTTTATTAATGTAATTACGCTCGGTTCTTTTTCAGTGTACTCGCAGGTTACAATGGCACAATATTTGCATATGGACAGGTATGTTACTGTAGCCTCGAGTTGCATATTATTATGAGAAGCAAATAAATTTTATTGTGCTTTCTTATTTCTACCTGACAAAGTGTTACAAATTACCTCAAACTCTAATTATTTGCAATCTTTAAAATGGTTTCTGTAGTCTTCAAACAAGTCATTAACTGGACAGAGATGCGAGTTACAGTGACGTTTACACTCAGACTTCACACTGATGTTGTGATTACCGACGACCACAGTAAATAAACAGTACACCTCAAGAACCCAATAAATGCTATTAGAGAATATAAATTTTATTTGTAAACTGTCCATTAACTTTAAATTTGTTAAAAAAAGCTTAAGTTTGAATGTTTCGTTCCATGGTTCTTGAAAGGTTCTGAAAATTTCTGACTTCAGACGGAGGTGTTCAACCGGACAAGTCGCCAGACAGATGTTTGAAGTGACAAAATAAGACATTTACTGTATAATTTTACGAGAACACATGACCCATTCCACTATGTCATTGTTTGTGTACGAATAGTGACCATTTGGGTTAATTTTCAGACCGGTAGCGGTAAAACATTCACAATTACCGGCGGTGCTGAGAGGTATACCGACCGAGGAATCATTCCCAGAACATTGTCCTACATATTTGAATATTTTCAACAGGTAATTATTTATTCCAGTCGTGATTAAAAAAATGTTATGAATGATTATTGCTACAAAGTTTTTTCAATAAATATTGTATTGCACTGCTTGAGAAAAAATCTAATTGTTAAAAAAAGACTGTCCAACACGGTTAACTTCCCAGCTGTGTTCAAACGAACCTTGTTCAAATAAAAGAAATATTAGCTGCAGGTTTCCTTACATTCGTACTTCTTTTGATTTAGAATCCAGAGAGTGAGTACACAACACACGTATCATATCTGGAAATCTACAACGAAAACGGGTACGACCTACTGGACCCAAAACATGAAGCTTCGAAACTTGAAGATTTGCCGTAAGTTGTAATCTTATTGTCTCTTTTGAATTTCTAGTACAAATGTTTAATTCACCCGAGTGTGATGTGCTGGCAAGGCGAATGAATGAGTTAGTGAACTAAGTAAATTGAGCTATGGTGTAAAGCTAAACCTGAATCTTTGGCGCACATTTACTATCATCACATGATTTGTGCGTACTTCTGTGTGTGTCAGTCAATACTAACGACAGATGAACACTTAATTCTTGTGCATTTTGGCAAAATTTCCACCAGGTGATTGTTGCCTTTTTTTGCACGAAGAACAAAAACGTTACTACGTACTGTTATGTCGCATTTCAGCTACGAACGTTAAAATACCAAGTGCTACCTTTTCCGTGGAATTCAGTCAAGGTTCATGAAAATAGATAACAGAGGAAATTAAGAAAAACGTTGTACTAGGATAGAATGCGCGCCAGCTCATCGGCGCGCCTTTCATTAATTACTTAAAGGGGGCGCATTTGAGCCATGGCCCAATCACATGCCTCAGATAACAATAAAATAGTTGAAATTTGTGTAGACAGTTGTGGAAAGTTAGTTTTCACATACTTTGTGTTGGCATTACCTTACATTTCT
>JBCAUI010483170.1:0-13637 GCA_038406195.1 Haplosyllis anthogorgicola
TTGGCGCGGAAAAAAATATCGATATAAGCGGGATATCGATATAAGCGATATCGATATAAGCGGGGAGGAGTGTATATCTCCTTGATTTTATCTTGATTCGAAGACTTCCCTGGAAACTCTACCCGTTCAGCTATGTACTTGCCAAACATTCTCTTGACCAGATCCGTATCCTCATCAGAGAATATGACTTCCATATTTCCGATTTTCCTCTTCTTTTTAGGTTGTCCCTCTTCATCTAGTTGTCTTTCTTCAACGTCAACCTCGGCGTCTATCATGTCTATCTCGCCGGCATTGCGTCTACTTCAATCTCCTCCTCAATCCCTTTATTCATTTCGTCAACCCAGTTGTTCAAACTCAACACCTTCCTAATAATCTTTGAATGGTCAATTTGGTGGTCTTCCTTTCCATGGTGGTACTTCTTTTCAGCCATGCGAACCGAGTGGTCCATCCCCCGTGCTAGAGCTTTCAGTTCTTCCACATTACAGTTATTCTTTATATTTCTCGCAGCAGTCACAATAGTGTGCCTCATCATGGTCAATGTAAATTGACTCGTGCAACCTGCATCGCTCCACGCCTTCTTCACTTCATGGCACAAGTCTTTCAATCCACACTGTTGAATGGATGGGAAGACCCTGTCATGTGGATCAGCCTTGTCAACCCTCAGCCTGAGGAGGGCAAGCATTCTAAGCAAGCTCAGAACATGGAGAGATTGTGACATGCGAAACAGCAACTGTCTTGTAAACCGCGAATTGGCATGTCGGGATGACAGTAATTCTCCACGCCTCCTCATCTTCGCCCTGGTCCTCTGTTTCGTGCTTCTGTGCTTCTGTAATGTTTTTGATCATCATGCCACACAGGACACCAGGTCTCTTACCTGTGTGCATGGTCAGCAGGATGGCACTGGGCGTTGTAGACATCCTTGCGTGTCCATTTCTTCAGTTCATCATTTCGTTTCAGCTTGTTTGACATCCTGCTCAATTGTATCAGTTTCTGTATTGTTCTTGTATGTGCATTGCTCTCCACAAATTTGTTAATGTCGGCAATGGGTATCAAGTAAGTTTCCTTCTCCATGTATCCTTTTCTTATCGTGATGTTTCTTGCTCTCTTTGTTGCATTCCGTTCAATCCCACGGACTGATGTTAGGGCCTTCATCGTAGCTTCCTGAACATTTGTATCTGAGAAGTAGCTTTTCACCCATTCTAGGACCTGGATAACAGCCCTTGCCAAGCTTGCAACTGTACTGTCCGACAATGCAGCGTCCGATGTCCCGTCAGGGCCAGCTATCAGCCTACTATTCAAAAATTTCTCTTCTGCCTTCTCATCCTTCATCCAGTTGCACAGCTCATCCAACTCGTCCATTTTGAACCGTCTATCACCATAGATATGGTCAAATACTCTGAACTGTAGATGCCGTACAGCTCTGGATCGGTAGTGAATTCTACATTCCTCAGGATCCAACTTCTTCCTTCTTTTAACTTTGTCCCTAATCTTTTTGTCAACATGATATTTGCTGCCCTGGTACAAGCGCTGGTGCTTTTCTACCATGTCCAGGACGTCGTCGACACAATATTGCCATTCGCCCACATACAGATCTTGAAGATGGGTCTTCATCAAAGGTGCGGCTTCACATTCGGACATCGTGTGCTTTGTCCATGCCTTTCTTTCTTCAGGATTGCGTACAACCTCCACCTCTTCATCAGGAATCCAGCGACACCTTATGGGACTGTCTAAATTAAGATGGTCGTTTCTCAGATGGGTGTGAGAGAATGTGCAGGGGGGGTTACAAAATTTGCAGACAAACCTCCTCGACCTACCGTCCTTCACTGCCCGGACCCCATCTCCCTTTATTTTGTCATCCATCCTTGTCCCGTCCTTTCGTTGGGGTGCTGATTTGGCACACACGATTTCAATCTGTTCAAACCTATCTTCATTTGTAACGTTCTTGTGTTTTGCTTTGTAGTGTCGATTCAAGTTATCTCTAGATTTCGCCAATTCCTTATGGCACTTCGGGCACTGTATTCTCTGTCTCACGCCGCGTCCAGGCTGCTTTGCTTTGCTACGCTTACGCCTACCCTTTTTGGGTGTGCCATCTTCTACAATCACATCACTGTCATCATCTTCTCCATCATTATGTTCTTTTTCAATTGTTTCTTCAGTTCCATCTAGTCTTGTATTCTCCTTGGATGTAGAGGAATGTACATCACTGACCTCAGGATTATTATCATTTTCTTCCTCATCATTCTCCGCCCCTTCCTGTACATCATCACCCTCTTTCTGTACATCATCAGCCTCTTTCTGTTCATCATCACCCTCTTCCCGTTCATCATCATCCTCTTCCTCTTCATCCTCATGCTTACTTGGGGACCAATCAGAATCATCCCCCTGTGACTCTTGCCCATCTGACTCTTCACTTTCAACGTCATACCTTTTCCTTTTTCCTATCTTGGGTGTTACTCGTTTCTTCCTGTCTTCTGACTCATCGCTTTCATCACTAGAGAAGTTTATTTTTTTCACTTTCTTCCCTCTTACTGATTTCTTCCTGTCTTCTGACTCATCGCTTTCGCCCCTCTTTCTTTTCTCTATCTTCACTCTTATCCGTCGGTTTATTTTTGCCCGCTCCTTAACACTTTGATGTTCCGCCAACCAACTTGCTTTTCTTTGTTTCCTAGCCTCTTCATCAGCTTCTTTCTTTTTAAAGAACGTTCTGATATCCGCATTCTCTTTCTTAGTATCTTGAATCCTTTCAAGTAACCAAAGTCCTTTCCGACTTCTTTTCTCTGCACTTGTTTTTGCAGCATCTTCTTCACTCTCCCCGTCCTTTTCTGGTGATCCCCAAATTCTCGGATCCAGCTTTATCCCTTCTTCTGAATCTGAATCATCAAAAATCTGATGCACTTCAGGTGAAGGTTGATCTTCCTGTCTATCCTCCTGTGCTTTGTCTTCATTGTCCACTTCATTACTTTCTGGTGAAGGTGGATCTTCTGATGGAGGTGGATCTTCTGATGGAGGTGGATCGTCTGGTGAACGTGGATCTTCCTGTCTTTCCTCCTGATCTTTGTCTTCTTTGTCCGAATCAGAGATAATCCCTTCGGATTCCGACTCATCATCCTGTTTCGTGTGATCATCAAATGACGGACTTCCGATAATGTCAAGGTCGGATTGACCTCCATCATCCTGTCCACGATCGTATTGTTTTTCTTCGCTTTCCTCTTGAAGCCATTCTTCCTTTCGACTGTACAATTTGGAGAATTCCCTTATCTTCTTCTCCATATCCATATCAAGTTCACTGACTTGATTCATCGCTTTAATGAATCCTTCCAGTTGTTTATAGGTCCTTATTACATCCTCCAGTGTTATTTTGAAGTCACCTGTTGTCAACTGGCCCAGCCATGAATAAGCTTTGTAGAGAACAGAATAGTCCTTCTCAGGCACTGATTTCATGAACACTTGTTGTCTTTCACGGGGAACTTTGCATGAGCCTAAGAGGGTGTCAAGTTTTTTGAACTCCTCTTTTATACTTCTGAGACACTCTTCACTGTCCGTTTCACTTTCACTTCCACTTTCACTTTCACTTCCACTTTCTGTCTGACTTTTGTTTTCCCCTTCCTCTTTCGGTTTCTCTTCTGACTTCTGCTTCTCTTCCGGTTTGTCCTCTTTACTTGTTTGAAGAAGCCATTCTTCCTTTGTACTATACAGGTACCTGAATTGTTGTATCTTCTCTTCCATATCAGCATTATCATTAACACGATTCATCGTTTTGACAAAACCTTCCATTTGTGTCGTGGCCCTTGTTAATTCGTCCAGTTTAAGGTTTTGTAAACCTGTCAGTTCACCTCTTGTCAACTGTGCCAGCAGGTCCTTAGCTTGCCTCAGAGTAGAATGTTCATTCTGAGGTAATGCTCTCAAGTATGCGTGTTGAGTTTCAGTGGGAACTTCACATGATGCTATGAGGTCACGAAATATTCCACAATTCTGCTTTCGTCTTCACTGAAACTTTCACTTTTCTCCGTCTGACTATCACCACTACGAGTTTCCTGTTGATTTCCACTTCCTTCATTCTCATCACTTCGTGTGTTGTCATCAGTCTTACTTTCACGTTCCATTGTCTTAGGTTTTTCATCAATCACTAACTTTTCTGAATCTGAATCCAACTCTGCCGTTGACAAATCTGAATCCATCCCTAAAATTATAAAAAAAAATAAAGAAATATATAGCTTCTACTTTCAAAACATAGATTGTGTGCTTTCTCACTGTGGCTGGATGGGATGGGGAAAAAAAGAAAATGTTAGTGACCACAAGATGACGCCACCCCTGTTGCCAGCAGGCAAAATGTGGTCTGCAGTAGTTAGTACGGAGGTAGCCACAATGGGAAAGCGCACATGTGCACTTCCCGCAATGACTATAGCCACTACGGGATTGCTTTGGACAAGTTACTGTGCGCTTTCCCCTTATACCCTTATACGGGAAAGCACACTGTGCGCTTTCACATTGTACCATCCCAAAGTGACACCAGTTAAATGCCTCCTTTCAATACCATATGAGGTGTTCTCTAATAATTCCCTTCTTTCATGACCATTCATTAATTTACTGATACATTTGCCTTCTTTCAAGACCATCCCAAAGTGACACCAATTTTGACCCCTTTCAAGACCATCCCAAATGATTATAGCCACAACGGGAAAGCGCACTGTGCACTTTCCCATTGTACCATCCCAAAGTGACACCAGTTAAATGCCTCCTTTCAAGACCATATGAGGTGTTCTCTAATAATTCCCTTCTTTCATGACCATTCATTAATTTACTCATACATTTGCCTTCTTTCAAGACCATCCCAAAGTGACACCAATTTTGACCCCTTTCAATACCACCCTAAATGACTATAGCCACAACGGGAAAGCGCACAGTAACCTTTATTGCTTTTCTATTTCCTTTCCAAGACCCTTGCATATAGTAACCTAACCTAGGGGCAGGGTTGGTCTACTGGCACAGAACCCCTCATAGAACATGAGGTATCTTGCACAGCATTGGCCTTGGCCCAGCCTCACGGCCCGCCATAAACCCTGAGCACACTCCATTTGGAGAAAGGCACCTGAGAAGGCACTGCTCATACACAAGACTGGATCTGGTGACCCTTCTCTGGAACTACAAGACCCTTACCACTGGTGGGGGGAATCTTGATGGTGGGCCCTCCAGAATCACCTAGTAAAGATCAGACAGTGAACACTCCTCGACCTCTATCACTGGATCAAGTCAGTCAAGTGCTTGACCAACTTAAAAAAAAGAAACATCTGTTTGGCTGCAACAATCTCCATGGTGTATGGTTTAAGGTGGGATGGGAGGGGGTAAAAAAATGAAAATGTTAGTGACCACAAGATGACGCGACCCCTGTTGCTAGCAGGCAAAGTGTGGCCAGCAGTGGTTAGTATGGGATGGGGAGGATAGCTTTTCTTTCCTTTCAATAACAGCTACAACTACATCAGGCTCCTGGAGCTCTGTTGAGCAGATGAGGCCTTACCACTGGTGGGGGGACTCTCAACTGTTGTCCTCATTCCTCTGTCGCCCCAAATAATGGCAGCTGTATGATTTTCATACACAACGTAGATATTATGATGGCCCATGTTTGGACTGACCTTCAGCCCCCTGGTGGCCACCATTTTCTGCTGTGACAGGTTTTCGTGCAAAACTTGTCATTGTTTTGATTCTCCCGTCGCCCCAAATAATCGGACCTGTCCGATTTTCATACACAACATGGACCTTATTGTGGGTGAAGTCTAGACTGACCTTCAGCCCCCTGGTGGCCACTGTTTTCCACTGGGACAGGTTTTCATGCAAAACTTGTCATTCTTTCGATTCCCCCATCGCCCGAAATAATCGGACCCGCCCAAAAATCATACACAATGTGGACCTTATTGGGGGTGAGGTCCCGACCGATTTTCAGACCCCTGGTGGCCTCCGTTTTCAAATCGTGCATCTTTTCCCAAAAACGGCTTGAAGACACCTTGACCCAGTTATGCAAATTAGCTGCCCTATTTGTGGGAGAATATATTGGTGTTCACCTTTTTGAGTGCTGTGTCGCTGCAAATAGTGCCATCACTTCCATCTTCGGACACAACGGAGACCTCTTAGGCGGCCCTGATTTAAAGTGACTTTCAGCCCTCTGGTGGCCACCGTTGTCAAATCGTGCACATTTTTGTGAAAAACAGCTTGGGGACACCTTTCTGACCACCCTGTCGTCCCAAATAATGGTAGCCATTCCATTTTCATACACAACATAGACATTATAGTCGGTCAGGTTCCGACTGACTTTCGGCCCCCTGGTGGCCACCACTTTCTGCTGGGAGAGGTTTTTATGTCAAAGTTTAGGCCATAATAGCTCAATAACCGTTGCCCCATTTGAGGTGTAACTTTAACTGAGTATGTGTATGGACCATCCCCACATGTGTGTATGACCAAAAGTTAGTTCATGCATTTGCCACCAGGGGGCCAGCACTTGAAATATGCCAAAATGCCATTTTCACCCCTTTGAACGAAGCACTTAATACACTCAGACACTCAATTTTTTTATTCCATATTGTGCGCTGTCCCACTGACTCTCCAAATTACGAATGTGCACTTTCCCGGATTAGCCGTATTAGCGTGGTGGCCATCTTTGTTTTTTCACATAAACCCTGATATCTCCAGAATGGATGATCGTATAGAGCTCATCTTTTGCAGTCATGGACACCTTTAGGGTCTGAGCTTAAGTTGGTCTCCCAGGTACTTCCTGTTGAACCGATGGCTATGCCGCAACAATCAAGTTTTCGACATACTTCAACTGCATGTGTCGTTATGCACAATGATGGACACATTTTAATGGTACAGAAAGTTGAGGGGGCCCCTATGGAAGGTCCAAATACCAATTTGCGCTTTCCCGGACTAGCGGTACGAGCGTGGCAGCCATCTTTGTTTTTTCACATAAACCCTGATATCTCCTGAATGGATGATCGTATTGAGTTCATCTTTTGCAGTCATGGACACCTTTAGGATCTGCACCTAATGTTGGTCTCCCAGGTACTTCCTGTCGAACCGATGGATATGCCGCAGCAATCAATTTTTCACATACTTGAAGTGCATGTGTCGTTATGCATAACGATAGACACATTTTAATGGTACAGAAAGTTGAGGGGGTACCTATGGAAGGTCCAAATACCAATTTGCACTTTCCCGGACTAGCGGTATGAGCGTGGTGGCCATCTTTGTTTTTTCACATAAACCCTGATATCTCCTGAACGGATGATCGTATTGAATTCATCTTTTGCAGTCATGGACACCTCTAGGCTCTGTACCTAACTTTGGTTTCCCAGGTACTTCCTGTTGAACCGATGGATATGCTGCAACAATCAACTTTTTGATGTACTTCAAGTGCATGTGTCTTATGTGTAATGACATATCATGGAAAAATTCTATTAAATTGTGCGCTTCCCATCACCACCACTGGGACAGAGCGCTTTCCCGGCATGCCTACCGGAGCCCAAAAAATTTGCGCATAAAATGGAAAGTATTTGCGGTTTCCCCTGTGCGCTTTGCCAAATTGGTGCACTTTACCCTGTGCGCTGTCCCGAAAATTCCTCCACCACCACAATATCAGGAAAGTACCGCATAAAATTAAGAGCGCTTTCCCACTAGAACGAGTGTGCGCTTGACCAAAAGTGTGCAGCACTTTCCTGCAAATTTGCGCTTTCCCACCACAATGTAACCCATTTGTGCGCTTCCCGGCGGGAAAGTGCACCGTTTGCATGAAAAAGTGCGCATAAAAGCGGAAAGTGATACGGTACAGATATTGTAAATATGACAATGTTAGTTTATTAATGTGTTATGAATTAAGTTATGTCCCGTGCATATGTAAGCACGGGTTGTAAGGGTGCTATACAGATCTGAATCTGACAGAAATAACTTCAGAAATATTAATTTGTTCAGTTCTGTTCAATTTGTTGGCTCTGTTCAAATTATCACAGGTTTCATAAATGAGTGGAATTTGATGCTTCTTTTTTTGCATTGGATGTTTAGTCAGAGTCGTCGGTACATTTCTCGATACACGTGTACAAGACAATTCATTGAAAACTTACAATGTGATCCTTTTCGGAGGCAACTTACATTTCATTAAAAATGGTCTTCTTTTTGAGAGAAAAAAATCTATATGAATAATTATGTAAAAATTTCTTATAAAATATTTATGTAAACCCAACATTGAATTACGTGTTGTGACTGTAAAGTATGAAAGAAATCACTCCCATCATATCATTATTACTGCACAAATTAAAAAAGACTTGACAAATTGGGCACATGCATGTAAAATTTTGCTAGGTTCGTTTTTAATCTAGTCAATGAACTCAAACAAAATTGGTATGAACGAATTATTTATTGACTGATCAATGTGTGTTTGAAATTAAATTACAGGTAATAAAACAAGGATAGAATGAAATGGAAATAAATTACAGCGTTCAGTGTCCAAAGTTTTACGACGGTTTAAACTTTGTTAAACGTATACAATATTTTGTCAGGTAAAATATTTGGGATGTTGTAACATTTAATCATTGTCCTCCGAAGCTAGTCTAATATGAAACTAAACAGGCTAAATTGGCCTAAACTTCGTGGATATTTTCTTGCCGTAAGAATGAAATCACTGCATACATGTAGAGTGCGCGTAGGACAGAAAAATGACGTTGGATTTATTATCTAGGAACTATAGTTATTTTTAGTAGATGAATATGGTGAAAGTAATGTTTCAATTTTTTGGGGTGAGTGAAAAAATGCACCAAAGGTTGTTGATACTCTCGAAAAAGGAAATAAAATTATTCTTTTAAAAACTCGACGTTGTTCTTAATTTTGAATTCAGGTCAATTGATGTGACTATTTTCACAATTTTGAGAGGGGATGGGTACATCCCTTGTTTCCTCTCATCCATCAGCGGTGTTTGTGATTGTAGACGATTACATTCAAGTAATCTGCAACATCATTGTTCGAACTAAAATTTTTCACCTTTAAGTTTAGTATGCGAAAGCATGAACCTTCCAAAGAAACAATTTTTTAATCGACAAGATGCAAAAAAAAAGTCATGAATGTACACAACAACTGTAAAGAATGAGTTGAATGTAGTGGAGCTGCAATAAATGAGCCTAACACCATATAGCTACGCTATCACGAACTAACCTCTCGTTCAAAATAGTCAGGGTACAGTAAAACCTGTCATCTGCGACCCCTGAATTCTACAACCACCTCTTGTTAACGACCAGAACTTTTTACGCCAATAGTTTTCATTATATCATTCACCTGTATTCTAAGACCACCCTGTATTATGTGACCAGAGACCACAATTTTGTGGCCACAAGTACACATTTCACCTGCAATAAAGACCACTCAAAACAATATTTTGCACCTTGGTCCAACTGAAATGAACTTTACGTCACAGAGAAAACCCCAATCTAAAGACAATCAATGATTATTTTGAAAAAAAATCCTAAAGGTTGAAAACTTGACGACATTTAGTTTATGACACTGCCTACCTTCTGATGTATTCTCAACATGAAGTAAGTTTCTCAAACTTAATCCTATTGCTATTGTGTATGACCCCTCCATTCTACGACCACCTGTGATGGGCGACCACTTTTTCATGGCAGAAGGGATGGTCGTAGATGACAGGTTTTACTGAACTTACCTTGTGTATTGACGCAATCTCAGTCGCACGTCAACTCAGCACTGGATATTTCTTACTTTCCAATGCCAGAAATAGAATAAAAACAAGTCTGGCGTGGTAAGTCGTCAAAAAAAGATCAAGGACGCACATGAAATGAAGGTGAACATCGAAAGTTAATCGCATGAAATCGGGATGCAATTGCAGACTTGGTTACCTCCTGATCATTTTTATCATACGGTCTGAACCAAGATAAAACAGGAAGGTTCAGATGTTTTCTTTGTAAAAATGTTCCATGATTTGTTCTACAAAGGAAAAAAATAGAACTACTATTAGAATTACTCTAACATCTGATCTTACCATTCAATAGGTAAATCACTGTACCATTATATCCAAAAAAGAACTTGATGGTAAAAATAGCGTGTTTAATAGATGTTTTAAATCCTTTTTTTAAAACGCACAGAAATGCAGCAAGGTCTTAGCAAAATTCGTAAAGCGTTCCAAGTTTTGCAGAAGTGATCAGGGGAAAATGTGGAAAAAAAATTATTTTCACAAAAACGCAAGTGGAACTCAATTGGCCAAAATACAAATTTATGACGTTAAAAAGAAAATGTCCCGTTTGTGCGGCTTTTCTTTAAACTAAAAAGCCTAATAACTGCCACAAATAATGCGACCAACCTTGAATCTTAAACAAAGGGATAGTGGCAGGGTGACAATGTAGCATTATTCTGTTATTGTGCCATTTGAACGAGAGTATTCTTCAAAACAATGGGATTGAAATACTCTAGAACAGTTACGTTTTTTAATCTTTCACAACAAACACTTCTGCAGTATAATAACAATGGGTGAAATGTGGTACGACTTGATAGTATATATGCTGTCCAACCCCTTGATCTATATTTCAGACAAAAAAATATATCGCGTTCTAAAATGATGACAAATAAACCCATTGGAACCTCAAGGGCCGGGAAATAATGATTTATTATGAAAACCCCATCGGTTCCTCCCATTCATGATCAGCTGCTGACCTGATGGGTTCTTGCTTAGTACATCTGTACCAAATCACGACGTAAACAAACCTTCGCGCTGTGATTGGATGGAGCTTCATCATGTCAGTCTCAGACCACTGTCAACTAAACGTGGTCTAATTATAAATAAAAAAGTGCACCGGCTCCGAAGCAAGACCACATTACCATTTGAAAATCATCCCTGATAAGAGAAAGAGTAGCGAGTTATGTCAGAGACAGAGTATCAGTGCTGATAACACTGTATGAACTAAACGTACACAGAGGTGAGTGGATCTTTCATTCATTTAAAACAGTAGCATCTGCATCACTGAACTAGTGATGCAGAATCTACTAAATTAGAAAACGTATTTTGTTCTCAAAATGAATTAGTTGTACTTTTGATAATTTTTTATAACTCTAATTTGAGTGAATGCGGGCTTAATACATGTAGTTATCTGTAGAAACTAGAGTGTAATAGTATTTTATTTTTTATGTGTTTAATTGGCAGGTGCGCTCTGATAATCTTGAGATGCAAATAGCGCTTGACGAACAGTAATAATTCCGTTATTCGTTTTGTTTTTTACGTATAAGTCTATTCAGCGTTGTAGATTGACATTAATTTTTAATTAATTTAAAGGACACTAATGCTAGGAAAATGTTAAGAATATTAAGTAGACTTTTTCTTAAAGGGAAGAGAAATTTCAAAAGGGGTTAAAAATAAGGATACGCTATTCTTGCAAATCTAAACTTAGAGGATGGTTATTTGAGCAATTTAGGTACTTTTTTATTTATTTATTTGTTTTTCCTTTTATAATATGTAATGATAGTAAAATGTAGAAAGTGCGTCAACCAGAATATGCATTGCCTTTCTCGTACAAATCAATCAATGGCAGTTTCTCCTTGTAGTGCAGCTACCACAGTTCAGTACACATGTACTTGTTTTCCTCTGGATAAAGGATATTTTGAGTTGAAATCACCTGATAACTGTTATGGGATGTTGTTTTGGTCATGTGATTTTGCTTTCAGCCACTCAGAGAAATGTGGTGTGAAAATGAGGTGCGCTGCCTAAGCAATTCATGACATTGTAATTTTTCAGTAAAGGTGGGAAGGAGCGTAGCCACAACATTGACTTGGGTAATTTTAAAACGGAACATAAAATAGTGACAAAATTAAAATTGTTAGAATGGAAGAATATGAAGGAGTAGTCTTTTCATTTAGCATTATTTTATTATAATGTTGAGGAAAATATTCACTGAACTTTATTCCCGATGCTTCATATTCAATCTTAAGGACAGCCTCATGCATATTTACATTGGCGTAAATATTATGGCCACACTCCATGAAAGAGCTCAGAATGGCCTGATGTTGCAGGACAGCCGGTCGCATTCAGTCTGTGCGTTTTCTTTGCTTTTTTGACCATTTCTTTCTGCACACCTTTTTTTGTTATTTTTTGTTAATTTACTTTGTCATAACTTCGTAGTTGTCCGGCGAAGAAAATATTTTTTCATCCTCTATTTCAAAGTTCTGAAGAAATACACATTTTCATATATTCATGAGTATTTTGCCCAGAAGAAGGAAATAGAAAATATTTTAAGAAAAGAAGCACAGGGCTGCGGGGAATTATTTTATATTTCAGAATAAAAGATCAAATAAAAGGATAACGCATGACGCGTTTTTATACAGTGATAGTCATTGTAATTCAATCTGACGTGGCCAAAAGGAAAACAAATGTGGTACGATTGCCGCGTCATTGAAGTCCTATCTTGAAGTGTGTGACCAAACGGTCATTCGTTTCTGCTGGCAATTTCTAAATTTAGAGTATTGACATCGAAAACAGGATATAATAATGGCGAGAATAAAGAAAAACGTGCTCTTGTACTTGACCACAATATTATGAAAAAAGTATCCTCAATGCGCATAATTATCGTAATAAAAGAGAAAAAAATAAAGAACACAGAAAAATAAATAACAGAAAGCATACATTTATGCATACCTTTATTTATTCTTTTTAAGTAACAATTATTTTAAAAGGCGCACTTGTAATTTACCGTTTATTTGTTCCAGTTACAAATTTACACTTACTGTTTCTTGACAATTTAATTACATATAGTGCAGATTAAAAAACAAACTTAATTGCTTTAACTAACAAGTGTATTGAATATAGTTTGCAATTTCACAGAAATAATTAAAGACAGAAGATTTACACAAAGATGCCCGCACACGAAGTATTTGAAGAGGCAGTTCTGCCTGCGACAGAAAGTTCTCACGCAAACGGAACAAAATCACGCACAAAGGTACGTTTAACCGCATTGCATTTTTAGTCGCAATTGTAGTAAAATTTCCAGGGAGCTTTTCAAACTTGTCAACTTGAATTTCTCACTGTTCTTTGGAAACAAGATTTTGAATGAAAAAAACCCAAAACAAAACGGCGACAATTAGGTTGAATTATCAATGTTGTGTACGTCCACTGTATCCCAAATGGGGAAAATGTCAAAATAAAGTTATCAAAAGTGTTCATATTTTGACCCAAACTTCAATTATTTTTTGAAATGCCACACTTTAAAATTATCCCTGCCATTGAAATCTGATGAATAAAAATACTCTTTTTGTTTAAAAATAAGATTAAATATTTGCAGGAGAATGTTGTTATCTCTGGAGTATCGGGACGCTTTCCCGAGTCTGACAACATGGAAGAATTTAGACAACATCTACTCAATGGAGAAGATATGGTGACAGAAGATGGGAGGAGATGGACACCTGGTAATATTTAATTTCTTCATACTCCTAGTCTGTCTGTCTATCTATCTATCTATCTATCTATCTATCACATTTATATAGCGCTTTTCCACAGATTTCACATCGTATCAAAAGCACTGTACAATTGTCAATGAATACATAATAAATGCATTATTTACAAACACTTAAAACTAGAATTTTAGCAATCATAACATATACTGAAC
>JBCAUI010483281.1:0-26945 GCA_038406195.1 Haplosyllis anthogorgicola
AAATTTGTTCAACAATATCTACTCACTAAATAACAGTTTTCAGCGACTGTTCAATATAAATAAGTAATAAATCTTATGTACATGGTTTAACTGATATTTACAGAACTATTTATATTTACAAATTTCCAGTCAATTTGAAGCAATCATGAGAGTTTTAAATGGGTAATTTTAAAATGAACGGGTACATACTGCAATTGATTCATTACAACTTTTAGTTATGTAACATCACGGAAAATTGCCACTTCAAAGCTTTAACTACAATAGATCCCACACCTATCGTAATGAATTCTATACAAGAATATAATGGCTCTGTGATTGAAAGGCTTTTACTTTTTTAACTACATTAAAGAAACTGAAATTTCTGTTTTGCCAGCAAAACTACAGACGCGTATTTACAATTAACGAGAGCATTATTCATTGCACATTCATTACAAGTGCGAAGTAATTTATACCCTGTGAGAATACATTTAAACGTATGTTCTTTTTACATTTATAACTAGAAAAATTCTCATGTCGCTGTTTTAGTAAACATATTCCCTGTCGCTTTGCCAGTGAATAATAGACAACTTCTTCTAATACGAGTCAATAGTTGCTCAATTTGAATTAACAAGTGCGCGTAGCCCAGACTACATGGCTCCATGTCTAGGCTACTTCAGTCTTTTTTTCAGAAGAAGGTTTCTGCTTCTTCCGTATTAAAGCACCAGTTTAAACGAAGAAATGACGTCGTCTATGCCATTTAGATGAATGTATCACTCATGTAGCAAGACATGGCATCGGACTGAGATCTGCAGACTCCGACCCTCTGTTCTACGAGGTTCTTCCACACACACTTCTGTTCCAGGGTGGTGGCGCGGAGAGTCAGGGTGTGGGGTTGTGAGGAGCGGCCACGTCCTACCAAAACCAGTTCTGAGGCTGTAACGAGAATAAAATAAACAAAATTATAATATGTGAATATTATGAAAGTCCCATTTGTTTAAGCTGTATACAGAAATGCGTTGCGTTTATTTGACATTTGTTTGAATTATTACTGTCCCTTTCTCCGAATTATTAATGAACAAGGCTGTAATAATACTTACGATGAAGAGTTGTTTCTATGGCAGAGATGTCACTGAGTAATAGAGGTGCTTCAAGAGGAGACAGGTGACCAGTTGGCTCTACTCGTGTGAGTAACAACATATCACTGAGTAATATACACCAGGCCTTAACCCAACGAGTGCCCTTCACCAGCATCAACTCTCCGTTGTAGATCATGTGTCTGTTAGGAACCGCCAAGTTAATGTCCTGTTAACAGAGATAAGAAAATCATGAATATTGAAAAATGTAAATTTGCATTGAAAATCAGTGTGTTGATTATTAAACACTATTGAAATGAAAAGTCAAATGTATAGATAACTTACCTCACTACTTTTGGAGACAGCTAGTCTGTTTTGGATTTCCAATACCTCAGAATCAATGCTGCCCTGGCTGCTTGTGGACTGAGTTGACTTCTGTGATGACCTTGATCTCGTTGAAGACCTTGACCTGTGTGATGACCTCGATGTTTTGGAAGTGACTGACCCTGCTGAACGAGATGATGAATGTGAAGAGAAGATCTTCCTGCAGGATTTGTGTAGAATGTTGGCTACTTCAGTCAGATCTGAGAAGTCTTCGTGGTTATTGGCAGTGGAGGTCAGAACAGCATCAAGATTGTCACTCAGGTGCTTAAAGTGCTGAAATATTAAAACCGAATATAAGCACACGTGTATACACTTTACGAATGCAGATTATTTCACTGGGCTGCTATTCACTCAATACATTTTTCTAGATTCAAAATACTGTGGTAATTACCTGTGAAGGTTTCTCCAGGAAAGCCTCAATACTGAATGTAGGTAACTTAGCCTCAGCACTGGCAAGGAATTGTTTGAACTCAGGGTATGCGACGAGTTGGTGCAGGAGCTCTTGTGCCTTCTGTAGGCCGCTGATGTAGGTTGTGTAGGCATCACACAATAAACTCGCCCTGGGTTTGTAGGAAGATCCAGGCTGAAGAGTAGCGGTCATTTGACTGAGGTGATACTCTGAGATGGTGACTAGTTTCTCAATGTTCTGGAAGAGTTGTTTGTGTTCAGTGTGAGATATGATGCAGTGACGAAGAGGTCTGGAGAAGAGTTGGACGCCCAGTGACATGTCCTGGATGAAGCGAGCTTCGCAATCAACCAAATGTTCCAATGCAGAGTGGCGTTCCTGGTCGAAGCCTGGTACATCCTGCAAAAGCGCATAAATATCGTTATTAAAAAGAGTGCAAAACAAATGTAGGCAGGTAATAACTAATAAGAGACCAAACATTAGTCTTCATTCAATTTTAACTGGTTTTTGTTTAAAATTATGCGAAATTCAAAGTACCTTAAAGCTAACAGTGAAGTCATGACGGGTGGAGAGTTGATCATATGAATCGGTAGAGTTGTCTTGATCTTCCTGATCTTCGGTTGCATCCTCTAGAAAGGCGTACTCAGCACTATCATCACAGCTTTCATCTCCAGAGTAAGTTTCAATTTCTATGCTGGATGGCCAGAGATCGAGAGCTCCCGTGGAGGTCCATGGCCCAGAGATTTTCTTAACTTCGCTTACAGCAGAGAAATCTGTAAACTGATCGACAGAGTCTTCTGCACCTGTGACCATTGTTACATTGAGAGGTTGCTCTTGTTGAGAAACACTTTGTAAGTCTTGGGTGTCGACAGAACTTAGTGACACGTTGGTGTAGTTTCTGGTTGGGAGAGGAGGTGGCATGTCACTATCACACAGAGTTCTGGAAACGGAGTCCTGATAAAACCGGTCACTGCTACCAGCGCATTGGTGACTGAGTTCATAGTTTTGTCGGGACTGTTCACTGCTTACTGGTTCAATGTAAGTGTTGAGTAGACGGCCCTCTGTCAGGGTACGATGGTATCCTGGTCTTGGTGCTGGTGGTGGATCAAGGGGACAGGACAGGGGGCTCATTAATTGTTCGTAGGTCACATCACCAGGGGTTGAAGGTGCCTTGATGGGCCTCTGTGGAAGAGGTCGTTTGTATGGTGCCTTATTTTCTTTGTCCTCACATTCAACTATTTGCCTGTTAATGTCAAGAATGACCTGCTTCTGAGAACCTTTGACGATCTTTGCTACGCTATCGTTGGTGGATCTGGAGACGTTCTTTCCGTTGATGCACACGATGAGATCGCCCTTCTGTAAACCTGCAACTGCAGCAGGTGAACCTGCATCCACGCGTCCTACCTTCACGGGGCAACCGCCAACAACTGAGAAGCCATAACCTGCACCACCTCTTTTAATGGCAACCTGAAAGTCAAATAAAGAAATGTTAGGTTGGAATAAAAAAAAAAGTAAATATAATGCTCTTTGTAAAAAATAAGATGGGTTTGAAATTGGCAACATTGTTGACGTTTACTCACAGTGATGGTGTCCATTCCTTCCAAGGCCTTGTTTATTTTGGGGATGTTCTGTTTTCCTACAATTAGAAATTAAATACAAATTGAAAACAAATTCATAACATTTTTCGGCTTACATTTCACCTCATGAGATTCCATGCGAGATATTTTTGATAAATGTTTTCCTAAAGAAAAGCACATCCCTTTACGATGTGGGTGTCATCATTCCTCATCTGCCATTCATGTATCACTGTCACTAAGATCACAGGGCGTGTCAGAACTCACTAGATTACCTGCTTTTTAAACGTAATTAATACAGTAAGTATGTGTTCTATCTCGGTGTGCACTTGATACTCAGTACAACATCAAACATGGACAACTGGACAGGCTCATAATAGGCTTATGATGGGTGACTCCCATGTGCTTTACTGTCAAGCGGTCTAAGGAATTTTAAAAATGGTTAACAAGGAGAAATGTGCAACATGCTTTGGAATGAGAGTCGGCATTTTGACTTTGTGTACTGGGTGGAAAATGTATCCAGTGAGCTTCATCTGGCATATGATTTCTTTTGTTGTCGAATGATCGTTAGATTCCAATCATTTCACTTGGTAGGATAGGTTTGAATGATTGGACTCATGCCATCATATCCCACGCACTTGTGGACACGTGGCAGGTGAAAACACAAATCAAACTCAATGTCCATAAATGTCTAGCAGCCTATTTAGGCTTTTATTTCCACTAGGGTTTGATATCAGTTAATAACCCAGGTAAGAAAGTCTGCTCATCTAAATGTAAATTGTTACATCGGTTCTCTTACTGAGGTTTAAACGAACGGGAAAGCAATACGCAGCATGGTGGGGACACTAATCACTCTAATTACATTGTGCTCTGACACATCCTTAACTGGAATCATTATAAGTTCAATTTCTCAACATTCTTGATGTCCGACCATTGACTAGTACTGGCAAATTTGATGCCTAACTAACACGAAATGCTCTCTGGGAGTCCAGTTACCTTATACAGAGCTAAGTAATTTCCTTCGTGCCATGCTACATATCACTTTTATCACCCACATACCCTTGACATCCCTATTATTTGCTTTATCGCATGTAAATGTTAACTTTCTTAAAGATTTAAATACTAGCTAGGTGTACTTCCGACTAAATTACTTGCTCAACATTAAACAAACACAGCAAGACCTTTGTATCGATGAAGAATTTTAAATGCATCTCAGTACGCCACACACACTTATCATTTTTATCATCCACTTCTCTGACATATTCTGTTGAGATATCATTAACTGTCTCTTTCTTGCCTGACCTCTGGACTTGATTTTTTAAAAAAGGTCAAATAGGTTGGAAGCAATGGTGATAAGCTATCAACATTTGGTGACTTGGGGGTATGTAGCGGCGGTCAGTGGCTGGGTGGACAGGTAGCTGGGGGCCAGGGGTGGACATCCCATGAACCTCTCCCTCTACTTGTCCCTTCTCAATCTCCAGGAGAGCGTCCTTACCCCCAACCCTCACCCTCAGGCAAGACCACAACTCTAATACTGACCAGTATTTCACCAGACCAAAAACTGGTTATTTCCATTTGTATTTTCATTTTACAAAACACGAAGGTCAGGACCTTATACAGTCCAACAATTTTGGTGTCAGGGACCCGTTGTTAAGGTTTACTATTGATACTAACTAGCTCAGGTTAAAACATCGCAACAGCGTTGCCAATCAATTAACTTATACTTTCTTTGTCTTGCTGTCATACTGTTCAACATCAAGTTGAAATAAACGCCCGAAAACCTTTACTAATGCCTATCATCCATATCGAAATATTACTTCTTTCAGTTGTCAATTCAAAAGTATACATACCTATATAAGCGTATGGATGTTGCTGTACAAGGATATGTTTTCTCTTTCCAATGTTCTCTGGTAGTAAGTGATACCAGCCACTAACATCCTAAAAATTTCAGAAAATCTTAAATATTGAATTGTCATTTTAAACAATTTGCACATGTCCCCAAAAATGGTAAAATTAATATTTGCATAGTTTTCTTTGTTCCTCATCCCAGCATTTACACGTTGACTTTTTAATTAATTACATGAAACTGCATGGCAACTGTGTTTGGTTCAAAATGTTTTGTCGTTAACAAGACATACCTTTCCCTTGCTGAGCAGATGTTTCACCCCGAATGACATACAGCCCAGAAACTCCGAGCATCCGCCAGTGCTTTTGTGATGTGTAGAGATGCTTATGCGCTTCTTTTCAACTTCACGATCCATTTCGCTGTAAAAAGATAAAACAAGATACATGATTATTTTGATACACGGCTACTAGTACATAAAATTATTTTATTAAAAACTTTGATGCGAGTTTTTTAGATGCTTAAAAACTGACATTTACCATGTAATCGTTCAAATAGATTAAGCCAGGCCAGGCCAAGTTCTGTTATGTTTACAATGTTTGTTTTTCCTATCCTATGTCTACTCTGTGGTCAGTTGAGGATTAAGCTGTCTTCTCTGATAGTTTAGCTGTCTCTAATCAGTTTACATGAACATTTGTGGATGTGAAAGTAGGAAGTTCAAGCTTTATATACTCACATGGAGGGTTTTGGTACACACTTGACCATGTGCCAGTAACATTTACAAAATATGACATGCTATTGATTCGGAATACCCAATGCTTTTGTATAATATCTCATCCAAAATCATAACACTTAACACCTGCCACGTTTTTAAAACCCCCGTTATAGCATTATTTTTCAAGTATCATCCTACGGTATCTGTGATAATACATCCTTACGTTGAAATGAATATATCAATTCTAGGCGTGCATGATTTCTCAAGTACTTGACCCATGTCAGGACTTCGTCTACACAGAACTTAATTAATCAGGTAACTTCATCCTATTCAAAGTCCGAATAAAATTTCCCCCTTCACATTTAGGGCGCATTGTCATCTCATTATGTAAGATTCATAGATTATTAGGTCCATCAACTCTCTCTCCGTACGCACGGGAACCTTAAGTGTTAATTTTCTACTACGATGGGTGCTTGAAAATTGTAACTTAAGAATGGACAATTTAACTTTCTATTGTTTTTCCGATATTGACATCTTGATACATTAAAGATTACATTGTCCTTGGAGATTTGAATGTCCTGTAATTTAGGAAGTGGTTTAACTGTAATTAAAAGGTGGATTGTGCGTAGATTGATTCTAATATAATCAAGTATTTCCTCCTCGTTATCTACATACGAGGTAGAATCTCCGCAAGGTTAGTCAACCTCCACGTAAGATTTATAACCGAGCAGATATAACCGCATTCCTGTCAGTCATATCTTCCGCAAGGATGACACTATTGGATGATATGTTTACTTTCTTATCAAAATTTTAGATAGGCCTTTCCATAGTATTCGCATAGTGCTAAACAATTTTCACACCCTTGAATCATAAATCCGAAAAGACAACTAATAAAGACATAGGAGACATGTATATTAAGCCCGCCCTAATCACCTCGTCTTGCTAAGTCTTACTAATGATTCTGACACTAGCACACACACTAATGAATTGTTTACTCAAACACAACTAAGTTTTAATTGTTTCGAATACTCAGATTGCTTCAAATAATTAACAAGTGTATGTGATTGGGGTTTACAGTCAATCTGAAGAGTACTCTTGGCCAGCAAATTAATTAACATGGGCCTGTGTATTAGCACAGTCTTGGCAGATTTATAGCCCAGTTGAGGTCCACTTTGTTTTATAACATGATTATTAGAAGGCAATAAAACGTGGTTTCACTTGAGATCTTGCCCTCCCATAATTATTTGATGCTTGCCCAAGCCTAAAATCAAAGGATAATTTGTAACCACATAATATGTCACTTAAAATTACTTTACTGTGTAAAAATTCTATTTAGTCTAGCAGCATTAGAATAGTGGTAGATACTCGTCTGCACTTTAAATACATCCATATTTCCTGATTAATATTGGTGATAATCCTTTAAACCTATCGATGGACATATATTAAAATCAGCTGGATTTATAGATAAACTAAAAAATGATTCCTTGCAAAATGTTACTTGGATGACCCCTGAAATGCCCAGTAGTTCTTAGCGAGAACTTAGGGCTCTGGACATGTAAGTTCACGTATTTGGAATCTATTTGCATTTTCACAACGGATTTTTACAGCCAACTTTATATGGCCTGCTTGTTGGGGCTAATATCAAATGATCTTGTAGTTCAAATTTCGACTTTAAAAACAACTGAGCCTTTCCATCTCGACATAGAGCAATCATTATCTATGTATGTTATCTTTACTCAACATTAAATAGTTTCTAAACTGATTTCATGACTTTCCCATTACTTCGCTTACACACTGTTATGCACATCAAGCGGAGTAAATTCATTATGGGTTCGAGTATCGCATTTTTCTGGTAGTTAGGTTTTAATTAGCAGCTGTCTCGCATGTTACTTGAACATATACGTGTGTGCTTGCTTCTTTCAACGGCTAGTTTGCATAAGGCTTAGATGATCGCTATCTGGGTTCTCATATTATGCGTGCGTGGAATATACATGCAGGACTACCGAAAAGGTCTAATAATAACCCGACTACACGCTTAAATTGCGAGAATTTAACATCTTTTTCCATATGCCACATGTCACACACATACTTAAATTTCAACTTGGGAGATAATTAACACTATATTTGGTTCACGGACTTTTTTCTCCCAAAAACATAAGCCTGCCACAGTTTAAATTGATACCCATATTTTCGAGGTCAATGATATTCAAAACGGCATTATAATTTAAACATAGAGGTAGCTTGTGTTTGAAGCGATTATCTAACAAATGTGACTCGCCTCTGGTCATAGCGGAGTTTAACGTGTGACAGATAAACAAACATCTCTAACAGTCCATAATGCGGGCATGTGTCTGCTTGGTTACCTTTAATTTACATTATTTGTTGTCACTGGGGGCCATAACCATTAAAGCTCCAAGTAAATTTACTAAATTAAAACAACCGAAAATCATCTAATAAAATTTAACGGTTCCCGTGATACACCTTGATAGAGCTATAAAAATTAGTTAATAATTGATAAAGTTAATCCGTATGAAAATAAGTGTTATGGTTTTATCAGTTGAAAACCAGATTAAAAGCATTTCGCTTAATCTTGTTATCCCTTTATAAATGATAGAGTATTATTTGGAACATTTATATATTTGCTGAACAGATCAATATGCACAGATCTCAGTTTTGAAAATGCGCACAGATATAAAGCAATGAGATACTTACAATGAGAATTTTTCTTCAAAAACAGGTCTGTTGGTATCGTAGACAATCTCTGTTTCGCAGTTCTTTTGTTTATCACCTTCTGGTACCAATTTTACCTAAAAATACACATAAAATTCATGATTATTTATTAGACACGTTCGAATGAAGAGTGTATTCAAAACTACGAAACTTTTTGTCACAATTTACTCGTCCATGTGTGACAGTTTGATATAATCTGTGGATTACCAAAAAGTACCACATGATAAATTATTCAAGTCTATAGAAATTATTGAATGCCCAGTATTCCTTTTTAATTATATGTGGTCATAAACTGGTCATTATATCTTTTCATACGAGCTGATGGAAAATTTATTTTACATTTCATCTGAAACATAGACAATTGAACAACTGTCCGAAGTGTAATTTGAGAAAATGAGCCATAGTCGATGAAACATTATTTTATCATGATGCTTCAATAAGTCCATCAGTTTTATTCTTTCCACTTGAAAACCTTTGATGAATTTAAATAACCCTTTCAATGACAAATAGGAAGGAATGAGCAGTTTTGGATAAGCTTCAGACAAAAACCCTGTTCGGGTAACAATATGGATTAAATTATTGGGTGGTGAGAAAATTAAATAATGAGGAAAAATTGACCACCGGTCATTCATGGGGACACTATGCTTTGCGGGTTTCGGCCACAAAAAGAGGCCAGATGCAGTTTTCACATGAATGATTAACTTATGTGACGATAATTCATCTGCATTTTTGACCTGACCTTCGTTTTGAACTGCACTTCTTACAAATGAGAACATGTTAGCTAATTTAACCGAAGACCTAATAAACTCAACAAAGAGATATTATGTTATCAATTATATCAAACTGAACTCCCTATTCTATATTCATATTTTTCCTGCCATAGAAAAAATGATACAGTTCAAAGTGGGGCTAATTGAGTGCAGATGCAACTGTATAGATGCATGGCTTGCAGACAGGAGCAGATACGAGGTAGTGGCTATCAATTACAATGTAGCTGTACAAAGTATCCGTAATTGTATCAATTGTAATGAGTGTCCCTAGAAATCACCAGTTTGCATGATTAGGAAAAGAATATGAGGATTATGTCTTTAAAAGCCTTGTATCTAAAACATCTGTCCCCTTTTGAAATTTTAAGTTCAACAACAAAACTAACCTCTGTTCGCTAACGCCTGAAAAGTCTTGTAATAATATAACATAATAGCTCCTTACCGTTTTACCTTTCGTTCAGAACTGCTCCAAAGTTCACTGAATTGTTACATCGCGATCCAATTTGAAACTGAACGTGCTTTATGAAATATGGAGTTTATATATGCACACATATCGGGGAGCTATGGGACCCCAGACTCCCATTGTCTTTCCGAGATCAAAGATGGAATGATCCCGCAGGATCGTACAATCCCATATAACACCCGATCCCGTGCAACACCTGAATCAGAATCCCCTCTGAGATAATAACATCCCCCGTTTCCCTTCCGTAATGGAAAAACAATCCTTCAGTTCTTTGATGGGATCCGTGAGACAATGGAATGAGAACCGTCAACTGAGATCACAAGGTTCTAATGGCAACTGGATAGTCGAGAAGGATTGATCATAGAACTGATATGTGCGATGTGTCTGGTCAAGACATTTTAACCGGTACTACACTTCAGAGCTGTAGGATTTTTTGTTTTCAGGTCAAAATAAAAGCAAAAATTTTGATGTAATATGCTTATTTTGGCAGAGAATTTGATCAAATGAGAGAAATCAGAAAATATGGGACCGCTGTGATTTACTGACTTTAAATAAGCCATGTTCTGGTAGTTGGTCTTGGTAAAAGATGATCTATCTTCGGATGTTAATGAAAGAAATCAATCCAATTAGGTTTCAGTATCTTTTTAGATTTTGCTTTGTTATGACCAAATCTTTTAATTTGTCTGGAGCGCGGAAATGGTGGCTCCGTATTAATTAATCCGAACCAAGTTCAAACCAAATCAGGGAAATGGACCCATATTTATTTGACTTTGATCATAACGAACATAACAGGTTAACCTGTGTTTTTCAGCACCTTCCCGTAGCCCTCTCATTGTGATAATGTGCGCCCTCATAATAAACCATCTTTTCATATGGTGTAAATTTATGAAAAGAAGGTTACACATTGTCTAAGGCTATTATTATAACAATACATCTGATTGTGCATTTAATATTAAGCTACTAGTTTACTTGGGATCAAAAGCGCGAACAGTAAAACCACAACTGAGCAATCCCAAAGACTAGACAGCATTGGGAGACGTGCTTTGGCAGATTCAGGGATAGTCCTGTTTTTGACCAAGATTTGAATTGTGATTTCCTAACAGCCTTGTACGATCATGATGCTAATCTGCACAATTACAAGTTATAATGTGTCAAGGGACATCATTAAACGGAATAGTTTACGTTCGGTATAAAAGAGCGCAAAATGAAAAATTTTCAGTTTCGTGTGAATTGTGGTTAAAACCACAATTGAATGCGCTACTTGAGAAAATTAGACACCAAATGTGTCACAAAGGCAAGAAATGATACATACTCTTTTAGAATTTTGTCTGTTTATGCTTAGTGGGAGCTCGAAAATTTGAGGCAAATTAAATTCTAAAAAAATGATCACTTTTCATGATCCCTGCTGGATGAAAAAGTTTTCCCATGAAAGTATAGGCTCGAGGCAGAAGCAGACTACAGGTATGAAGTTCACGGTATTCATGGAGTGTCAGAGTAGGTGGTACTTTTACCTGATAGATTTATCTCCAGTGTTGGCAGCCCAAACAAAAGATGGAGAATTGAACTCGAGTATGTCCAGGGTTAAGGTGAGAAGACATGGCTTACCTCTATATGAATATCTGACCCCGAGGGTCAAACAGCTATGATAAAGACCCACCAGACCAAATCTCTCACACTGGTTATTACTGAATGTCCATAACTCAAAATTTCAATTTCTTGACCAGTGAATTTCAAACTTGTTGAAATATGTTCATATTTCAGTCTTGTACCTGCTTGAGATTGGTCTTTTGGGCATTGATGCAAACTGGACAATAGAAAATGAATGATTTGTGGGTCGCAAAGGATATCAAAGGAGCTTTTATTTTTACCTGAACATAGGAGTTGCACTTTTCACCACATGTCGCGGACTTCAGTTGACGAGCTTGGATAACTGTAAAGAAAAGAATATGAGACTGATTATCGTTTACTTCAAAATTCAGACATTGATAAACATTTTATTTACGTTTGAAACTGGACAAGCTTATCAATTAATGTTGTACACAGTAAATCAGAATTCTATTGAAGTGTAAGCTCTGTGAGCAACCTGCGACGAAATTGCTTTTGAAGGCACTTGAGTAATACAGAAAGCGCTGATAGTCAGCAGACTCCCAACTGTCAAACAGCACACTTGTTTCATTTAAAACTACTTATTCCAATTCAGATTACATGAGATTAATTCATTGCATAATTTCTGCTCATGCACCTGATTCAGAAAACTTGGATCTAATTTCCTTTAAAGAAGCCCCATATGTCTGTAAAGCCTTATCTTTCTTTTAAATCTTTTAAATTTTTTAATTGAAAGTTTTCTTAGGGGCCTCAGTTCAATAAAGAAAACGCAATGCCTTTGTGGAGTTACCAGCTAGATTCTGGGCCTATAGGTCCCATGATGTTCCCAACGCTAACTACCACAGATCCTCCCATATTACACAACAGTGCTGGTCATCACAGTGGTTTGCATTCCCATAGTGAAAATACACTTTTAGAATTATGTTACGGGGTGGATACGTCCACAATAGGGGTGGAATAATACTTACGACATCAAAGTTGAATGTCGGCTACAAAATATGTCTGAGAACTTGCGTACATGCACTATTACTTCTTTTTTTATTCAGGAATGACCATTAAGGACGCGAAAAAGGCCCCAAGCCTGTGCCCTTTAATGCAAGTATTATTTCATTTTACTCTAACCGATGACAACACTGCAGGATTTAAAAAGATTAAATTCTTGCCCTGGGGACTTTGCTGATGTAACATTAACTCAATTCTATGCTATACTAGTTGTCTTAAACTCAGCGAAACCGTCATTTAATGTTTATAGTGCATCTCAAGCAACACTTTAGGAGTGGCTCTACAGGTTAACACTGGCTCAGCGACACTCCTAACAAACTAATCAAACTCATCAATATGTATTTATTCACCTGGTTCATTTAAACAGGTTTGAAAAAGCGACGGAAAGCTTGGTGTTATACCCCCAAAATCCGCTGTTAATGACCAGGGTTCACTCGTCACAACAATCACCCTTTTCAGTAAAACTCGTCAAGAAGAAGATCCTATTCTTGTAACTATTTATCCGTAGTTTTACTTAAGTTCCCAATTAATGTTCAAATGTCATTTTCCCATGATAGGACTGGACACTTGTCAATCAAAATAACAGAGGTTCCTGGTCAAGACACCTTTATCTTTTAACAAATATTGTTTTTATTTGAGCAAGTAAACTTCATAGTTCACCCGGAGATATGCCAAAATAATAATGCACCGCTGGATATATTTTCTCTCAGGGAATCATAGCAAATATTTTAATATCATGTTTGAACACAAAATATTTAAGATAGCTACCAGTATGGGGTATGAAGACCCCAACAACAGCGACCGTGGTAAGGGCACTGTTTTGGAGGTGCCCCCAGGGTAGGAACCCTGCTGGTGTTATGGACTTTAAAAAAGCAAAAGTAGCTTCAATATTTTGCCAAACAATAATAATTATGATGTCATAGGAATAAAGGCACAGAAATCTCTTTATTTACATATGGCTGTATGGATTTTTTGCCTAATAAAGACAAGATGTCAGAAGTTTTAATTATCGCTTGACATAAAGAAAAACTATAGTGAGGAGCTCCGTTCAAATTTTAATCAAAGATTGACGAGGCTTTAAATTTTTGAAGTAGATTAGTACAATTGTATTGGAAAGACATATTCCGACGGGACCTCTCCTTTGTATTTAGAAAATAATTGAGTAGTGATACGCGGGGGACCCTCTTAGTTCTTATTGTCTCGTTGAGAAAGGGGTTTCACAACAATGTGTACACAGCATAAAGTTACATGAGAGCATATGTTGTCATACAAATCACGGAACCCTCACTCTAATACTTCTATATTTGTAAAGATTTTAGGTGACAGACTCGTACTTAAAGAGACAAAAGTCACTCGAAGTCAACTCTTCAGATAAACAGAATTGTACTGTTAGTTTCATTCAAGTACTTTGAGTTTAAAGTCATCCTTAACAAATATAAGTAAAGATATGTTCAATGGTAAATACCAATATTTGAAAATGTCAACATTGTTTGACATGTCAACAATAAACATAAATTACAATAAATGTATGACCAGTGTACAAAAAAGTTTAATTAATATTCCGAATTTCCAACTTCTCTTTTCTTTTCATGATTGACAGATATACAACCACTTTTTAGCGTATCAAATTTTATTAAGCTGTGTTTTTTGTCAAGTCAAGTTGCAATTTAAGATATTAGAGGTCTGCTAAGTACCATAATGGGTCATGCACGAAATGAAAGTCCACAGAAATGGTTGACCCTTTACACCTTTGAATATTGGGTGTCAATCCGAGGGGCTGATGTTTAATAAATACTAGATGAACTGCTTTTAAAGTGTTCAATAGAATTCATGACAGATGCCAAAGTTGAGGACCTTCCTGGACCCTTTCACCTGACGAATACAACAGTGAGTTTCATTGAAATTGAAAACAGAGTATCAGACCATCCCCACGCACCCCCAATCTATTCCTCGAGGTCTGCAAGCAATATTCAACCTTCCACCATCTTCTTAGAGTGATGCCAAAATTCACTTAATCCTAATGTGTCTGCTTTATTAAATACCAATAGGGGGTATCAAAAATTCTTGCATGCCAATATAGTTCATATGGCATTTTGCTTCAAGCTATGCTGTGTCACCTTAGAAGTCTATAGTTTAATCTATGGAATTTATTTATGGTAAAGTATATTCTATGTGAGTTCTAATAAGATGCTGAGCATGGTATAATAAAAAGAGAAGCTCAACTATTTTAAACTTGTCCGACAAGACATGATAATCATCAATTTATCTCGTCTCAGTCAAATTTAAATCACTACACATGTAATGTTCGTTTAATATGAACACTTCTTTATGTGGAAAACGTATGAGTCGAGTAAAATCAGTTTAATAACGTTTAATCATTCAATTATGTGTAGGAAGAATATTTTCCGGACAGTTAAATATGCACCAAGATGGACTCTGATACAGAAACATGAACCTAAAACGTCTGTACCTGAAAGCCCCATGGTAAATCAGAGCATGTTCAAATAGTTGCATGCATTATTGTAAAATCCGGATAATACATGCAAAAGGTGAGACACGTACGTTGTTTCTCAGAAAAGATAATTATGGTACCAGTAGAAAAGTCTTTTGTAAAAAGTCTGGGAGAAACCCCTCACTATGTTCACCTTTAAAGCTTAACAAAGACCGTGAGGCACCCTCATGGCACGAAGCCGACTGGTCATCATAACACATTATTTTAAAATGTGTCCAACATTTGCTTAAAACATTAAGATAATTATTGGTTGAAATGGGATAGAACCCTCGCTCACGTGCCAACCTACAATTTCGGTACATTTTCCACACTCAGTGGTCAATTTGGGATATTGTCTCAAGCATTTTTCAGCAAAGCGTTAACACTAGTCTATTGAAAGAGTTATGAAGGGGTTGAAATCAGGCAAAAAGTGTTGCATCCAAGAATGCCTGAGGGAAGGGTACCTGGCACTGCTAATTCAAACCATATAAAAGCCTTTACTTAAGGGAAGGAATCCTGGGCAAGTGCCTAAACAAATGTTACTGATTTTTGTTCAAAATTTTGTGCATCATCAACCAAATAGTTAGCTTGGATTAGACAGGACCAGTAGTTAGTGTTGTCAGGCAGATGATAGGATTTACACTCATCCGATATGATACATATGATACTATTACAGGTTAGCATACATCTCCTTTGAAACGTGCACTTCTTAAAAGCCAGAGTACCTTAGCAAGGTGACATGTTACATACTAAGATTAGATAAATGCTGCCTAAAAGTAAACAGAAAACTTACCATGCACAGTCAATAGGCCTTGGTTCACATACACAGCCAACTTCAATTGACCTACGAAGAAAAGAACATAAAATGTCAGTTTAGGTACCAATCTTATACCAATTCATGCTTAATTGGTTTCTAAGACTAAGTGAAAATATTTTTGCAGGCTCCATTTTTCTAATGGAAACTAAATGGGTACCAAAATCGATTCTTCTATTCCTAAAGTACAAGACAACTAGTAATTAATTAAAATGACTAAATTGTGCCAACATTCTGAAACAATTTTAACGGAACATCTCAGCTCTCTGGGAAGTTTGAAACCCAGTACACAAACACAGAAGGAAAACAAGGTCCTAAATAAATAATGTTCAGGACTCCTAGCTTTAAATAAATAATTTGGAAACTTTCTTATCAAAAAGTAATTGAAAGACGAACTATACTCAATTTGAGTACTGCTTGTTTTTTCTTCAGTAATAACTTCCTCCCTTATTCAAGTTGGTTTTATTTTTTTAGTGTGCTCATATTGAGCTTCCTGATTGTTGTTGGTTGAAGGGGGTAGCACTACACGGCTACCTGTTCTTGATTCATATCTCTGTATTTCCACCACCCGTTCTCATGTTACCCGATAATATATGCATTTCTGCCTATTTCAAAGGAAATTTTGCAAGTGACCGAACAAGATCTTAGATTTCAACACTTCTACTGTTTGTAGGTCCTTGTGTTTACCTTGTGTGTACATGACTCTAGCAGAAATATTACACTAGAGTTATTTAGAAAGGCCCTTTATTATAAATTATTCAAATTACGGTTCTCCTGTTGTTGATTAATTGCATTGTCATCAAATTTAAACACAACCAGCATTTTATTTTCACCGTCGAACATCACTTAGAGGGAACAAGAAATCATGCTGGTACACCTGACAGTATGTAATTTATGAACATTTATCATAAACGCGCAAAATGATAAATTTTGGTATATTTTACAATATCAGAGTAATAAATTCTCCAAATTACAACTTTTCAACCATCATTCCATATAATAAATGCAGGCCAGATGGGCGTAAAGTTAATAGTTTTACAGTTTTTAATGATATTTGAGCTTCAGGTTTAGCTTTCTGTTACCACATTACATAAGCTTACAGAAAGATTGTAATTAGTTGGGAATTGGCGTTAAACCTGTGGATGGAAAGGTCACTTTTTGGAGACTAACTCCGCAACCATGATGAAAAGTACCAACGTGTTAAGCCTACACGGTCCATCCTTTGGACACTTTTATTTGTCCCTCATAGAATTCAGCCACATAAACGCAAAGGTGCTAAAATACTGCAAATCTGTCGAACTGAGCCTTTCATAATACATGTTCACTTATCACACCATAAAATCAACTCACACAATCTTCTACTTTAAAACCCAAATTTCTCAATTATTGTTCGTACTTGAAGGACACCAGCAAATACAAATAACTCAAGAGGCAAATACCTAATCTCTACAGGTTTTCCTTCTGACCATCTGTCTAAAACATTCAAGTTAATTATCATTACTTTGGACCAACTTTAGTTTTCCCTGTACGGAACCGAAAAGTTTTGGGCTGAATCTTGACCACACTGACACTCAAATTGGCAATGCAAACAGATCCATTATCGTATTCCACCGAACTGATGCACCATTTAAGAAATTGCAATTACAATAATAATATATTTTTACTTAATTTATTCATGTAAATTGATCCTGAAAATGGCCAATTTCCCTGAAATTAATGACAAACAACTTTTCCCATACTTTGTAATTGCAATCTCTAAAGTAGTGTAAATGGGGTCCTGAAAAGAACATATTTTTCAAGTATCACCTTCCTAAACATACACAGACGTGCAGGTAGATATTACAAATCTGCCTTAAATTTCTGGTGTAAAATTGGTCTATAAATTGAGACTCAGGCTACAAACAAATCAGACTATTTAAACTTTGAAATAGAACACCAGATTGTGAAATTTTAGGACATAAACATCAAGGTACAACAATATACATTTTAAATTGACCCCACTACCAAATGTCATGCATATTTAAGCTTACTTCTTAATCTTAATTTTCAACAATGCTCACTTCTCTGTGCCAAAGTGAGAAATTTATTTGCAAATAGCTGCATTGAAAAGGTCAAATAATACCACAAAGCTAAAGTTAAAATGAGTGCTTGACTTCAAAACTTCAAAGCAATTGAACCTTGTATTACCACCCGAAGGCAAGTTACATATCCATCAAGCAAATCAATGGTGCACGTTGCACAAAACATTCAAACACAAATGGAAGTAAAACTCACCAGGATAAGCGGCTAAGGCAGGATGTGGAGGAGGCAGGGATACATAACCCTGATCCCGATCCTCAAAGGAGCTTTGCACCTCAGGAATGGAAACGGTGGGTCCCGCAAAGGTGCACACTCCCAAGGGGAGCTGTGGCAGGGGAAGAAGACGAGGGGCTTTAGCGGGAGGAGCAGCTCCATCCCTCTGTGCCAGCCTGTTTAGGCCCTGGAGCTTCTCCCCGATGTGCGCTGGATGTATAGCCGTTAGTGCAGCCATTTTCTCGTGACCAGTCCTGCATCCCATGGAAGAGAGCCCTTCACCTGCCTTCCTCTTGCAGCCTTTGGGGATACACCGTATTGCCGACAACTTATCCAGATTTACTAATTCGCTTCAATATTGTAAAAGTCCTCGATATCAATATGTAAAGTTAGTATGAAATCTTTTAGTCCAGTTAGCAAGCCATCGTTCGTATCAAAGTTCCAAACGGACTAAATCCTCCAAAACAGCAAATGTCCAAAGTGAAAAGCAAACAGTTTCTCTCTAAGTTATGTATGAGCATGTGCTTGTGTTTCAACACATTAACAGATGACCATGTTCTCCAGTACAACAGATGTGAGAGAATGAAGAGAACACCGACCATCCACAAGACTAAGTTGTTCCCATTTCAACTGAGCAACTGCACTGTCCAGTCCCACTGACCAATCGCTGGCCTTGTTGGTTAACATAACAATAAGATGTGCACGGTCATTTAACTACATCAGGTTTACACAGCACAGTGCGAGACAACAATAGTAAACCATCCACACTGTTATCCTACAAGTAATCTAGACTGCGAACACTACAGACCCCCAAGGCTTTAACCCCACATGCTGCATGTAGGAACCCCACCCTCCCGCACTCCTTATTGGCTGCAGCGCCAGGTTAGGGATAATTACTCTGTCAATCAAACACCCAGGCCTGACGAGCTCACCTTACGATAGGTGTCAGCTCATGCCGATACCATTCCAAAAGGTATCAAAGTGAATAATTCATGGTGAAGTTATATCAAATCAAATACATTAAAAAAAAAGAATCTGAATGGGATAATTGAGGATGTCGAGGCTGGAGTATGAATTCCACGTGTTGATTTTTAAGCATAACGTATTTCTCTCTTATTAAGATCTATGTTCAAAGATTTGGATATAACAATCTACTTGTCAGTGGCCTTGATGTAAAAGAAGTTAATAATTTGGGTTGTGCTGTGTTACGGGTGGACTTAACACTGATGTTTAATTCCAATTAAGAATGACCCTCGAAATGCACTCCCAACATTCTACTTTAAACATCACAGGGTAAACTGTATGGTACTGTGTGGTCATTTTAATAGCCAATATTGGAACCATGTTTGCTTCAATAGCTAAAAGAAACGATACTAAAATATATCTGTCATTAAAATGTTTAGAACAGTTAATCCCGACTAATTATCTTAAGCCCGAGCAAACGAAACCTTTAATCCAACATAATAAAGTGTTTCATATAAACTATTTCCATAAGGTCGTGTTTCCTTAGTTTTCTTAAATTTGTTTCACAATAGCGGCTTATACCAGTGATGCAAGCAAGGTATGCCAAATCAGCTTAGCCTAATGCTAATTCTGATAATTCTTAAGATAGTGCACACTTTTACCTAAGTATCGTAGATACTCTTTTGCTTAGGTAAAAGTGTGCACTAACTGTTTATAAGAAAGCGACTAAGAAAGACCGATAAAATAATTGACTGGCTCTGATTTGTACAAAATGTATTCTTAACGTATTTAGGACACATGTAAGGAGAATATTGGTATGTTAATTAAAAACACCTGAAAATTCAAATGTGGATATACAAAATAAACTTTGACCTTGCCTTCATTTGAGTCAAGGAATAATTAGAGAGTACAACTGTAGAGAACACTTTGAAAGTCTGTTTGCCAAATGTCATCCCATAGAAACACCGAACAAATGATGAATCTCTGCATGCAATGCAACTGACAGCAACATTATTGCGAAAACAATGCAAACATATGTACTTATTATTCATAGCAAAGAATTAGATGTTGGAACTGACAAGCTAACAAGAAGCATAAAAAAAATTCCAGCGAACATCTATTCAATTCCGTAAATCAGAACTATCTTCAGAGATAAAACAATGTCAGGAATATGGAGATATTCGGACTTTAAAAGGTAACCGGGTTCTACCTATCCTAAGTCCACCTGGCTGGTACAGGTGAAACATTAAACCATTCCAATGCATCTCATAATAACCCATGATACTCATTTATCCTAATGGTCTTTATGCATATGTTCCACGATCTTGAAGAATCAAAAATACTTTCACCTATTTTTGCAAAATTTACTTACCTTTTTAGCTCGAAACTTATTGCAGATTCCGTATATATTTGCTTGTATAAAATGCCAATGATATAGATACGTTCTGTACGCAGTCCAGTGCATAACTAAACAAATCTGGTGAGCATTTTGATTAAATATGAATATGCGAGCGCATTTCGAAGACTATTCAGGTATTGTTCTAATTGCTACTTGTAAGAAAAATATTATGAAACAGCTTTGCGAACCGTAATTAGGATGATCCCCGCGAGACGCTCAGCTTATGAATTTGAATGCAACACCTTTTTCATAAATTACATCTCAGATACCAATTATGGCCATATGGCAGCTAAAAGGTATTCTACACAACAATACAAAGTGTTTTAATCAAAGTTAAATTATAATCCTCGATTAGAAATTGGAAAAGACAAAATAATATCACAAAGGAGTTAAATATGTTTTGAAGATACAACCACATAATAGAAATCGGAGAAATCCTTGCTGGAAATATTTATGCAAAGTACACCTTTTAGTTATAAAACATGTAATTTGAGGAAAAATAGTAATGTACCGTTTCCTTCAAAGCAGCAGCAAAGCCACTTTCCGCAATAAAATTATTGTTCAAGTAAAAAGGCAATACAAGCATCTGAAAAGATCCATATTTCGCATTATACTTTATCCATGAGAGACAAGATAAAATTTTAAGAGGATAGAGTCATAAATAAAAATTGGCATGTGCATCTGGAGGCACTATCGGTTAGCTCGACCCCCTCTCAACTCAAATCATACAGCTCATCTAGTTACTTACTGGGAATGATGGACATTAAAATCAATTTCATGCATCTTCTGACCTTTATAATAACCCTTCGAGCATCTAAATCCTAGAAATGATTAATGACGTGACAGGTTTGATTCTTTTTTTAAAATCCTACTTTAAATCATTAAGCCTTCTTGATGAGATTGTGTGGGCAGATGCAGAGAGAAAATGATATTGTTCTACAGTAGATTTCAGGCTTTTAATCTGGATACAGATTCTCTGCGATATATCCGCGCAATTAGAATAATCATAATTTGTATGTAGCCAGAAGCAAAAATACTTAATGGAACCAATCGTTTAAAAAGCTTGTTCTCCTGGACATAAAGTTAGACATAGCGATATACTTTGTTGTTATATGGTCATGTGTTGGAACGTTTAACACAGTCTCATTGCTTTTCACCAGAAGAGGCCAGAAACAATAACGAGGCGAGTACTATGTATTTAAAATGCCCCTTTTGCTGATGACACTAAAAAGGACAAAGGGTCACGAAAACGTAAATTGTTGCTTGAGGTTATAATAATGTGAATTTATGGAGTACTAATCACCGTTAGCATAAAGCACTCGTACTATTGAACATTTGACCAAAGGGTTGACAGTCAAGGACCAAGAGGGCAGATGCCATGGATACTTATGAACAACTTTACATCTGTGGTTTTCTGTAGAGTCGTAATTTTCAGGTTATATTTGACACAAGTTGTTTAGTTCTTGGTAAGTTCATTTGTGTGATAATTTCCTTTTCAGTTTTTAAGTACTCCACAAATTAGCATGAAGAATCACTTTTAGAAATACTTAAGAAATCTTGACCACATTATGACCCTTTGGTCATTGAGTTATAGCGGTTTCATATTTAAAAATGTAAGTGAATATGATGTATGTGAATGCAATCTTGATTTGAATCAGTTTGCATGTGAAATTTGGAAGAATTTTCAACTAATACGCACGGAAACAATGAGACCAGGAAAGTGTGTCCAGAGAGCATCATGGGTCATGATTTTTATCAGCATTCCTTTAATTCTGTACCTACGCCACAGCGTGTGTTAAACTTTACATAGTCTTTTTATATTTTTCCAGATAAAAGTTCCTTAAAGCTACAAAGGGAAAGTTTAATTGTCAAGAAATGGGAAAGAAATTTTATATACCATAGTCCTGTGTAGTTGCCGTGTGTTGTAAATAGAGACAGAATTGGCCTGTTACACAACAAATTAAACTTCTATTTAATTCGCGCCAATTGTGCCTATCAGTTTTCTAAAGCTGAGACCACGTGAAAATGTGTCCATCTGTCCCCAACAAGCTTAGCTTGCACCTCATAAAACAGACAAGTGAAATTTAAATTACTGTTCAATGAGAATTCAATGAAAACAGCAAATAAAACTGACAGGTTTTTGTTGACTTACACTCGTTCAGCACAGCCCCTTTACTTATGACAATTTCTCAATATAATTACATTGTGGTCGGTGTGACCTTGTCAATAGCTTGGTGCTACTCATATCAAAGCATACCCGTGGTCCGTACTTAAGCATTAAATTTGCTAAATATGGTAAAGTATGCAAAGTTCTTGCCGGACAAGTAATTTAATTGCTTCAGACAACTGGCACATGTACATCAACTTTTAGAACCAGTGAAACATTTTCGGATATCAGTGACACTAAATGTACCATCATTGTTATATTGACCAGAATATAGCCTTACACCACCATATGGGCATAGAAATTGCAGAGTACATGGGTCCATAACTAATTTCCAGATAATATCTAATCTCAAACCCTCAACATCGTAAATTTGAAGTTTAACCGGCTCTCAAACCAAATGTGGAAGAGAAAACCATAATTCCGTCCAGTTAAGTATGTCATTCAAGCAAATTATTACAAATGATGTCATTTCAAGTAAATTATTGCAAACAATGTTTAGCTATTATTTTTTATATTCAAACAGTTAATTCATTGGACGGAAAATATTTCCGTAAGCCATTTAACATACTAAATATAAATTATTGTTTCCCGTGGAGTTAACGGAGGTTGTGACATTTTATTCACGTGTGTCCTCTTACCACCCAATGTCAAACAATTATTTTAGGTCCTTTTCCACTGAGGAATTGCAACTTGTGTGGACACATGTACTGCAACTTTCTCAAGCAAGAAATAGCGGCTAATTTAGAAGAATTAAACATAATTTACTTTAAACTTACCCTCAATCATGCATCATGTAAATAGTTTGTTGTCCGTAAATTGCCCGGGTTTTGTTACTGCTAAATGTTAGATTTTTCTCTCCACGTGGGTACAACAAAGAATGGCTTATTATCCCTTCCTATATTATACTATCCTATTTCTCAGCACCCCTAACTAGACTTAACAATATCCAAATTCAAAATGGTCATACATTGCAAAATTAGTTGCGTTTTATTGAGTTCTGTTCTGAGTCTTGTGCATATGCTCTCTATTTTCTCTAACACAAACACTTTTGTTATGATCAAGAATTTGAATTCCAATTTTCTTGTCACAAAAATTTGAAGGAATGCTAGAAAATTTGTTGAGTGTAAATGATATTTCATCGAAAAAAAGTGCAATTGAGGCGACTGATGGGAAATAAACTATTAGTATCTGAATAATAGTTCTATTTGAGTCCACAAAATATTATTCCAGAACAAAGCATCACCAATTAAGGCAGACATAAGCCGTCTAGAAGGGCAGCATCTCGATCATAGATCATTGAAAAGTTAATCCCTACGTGTCGATACAATGGGTAATAGATCACCGGCTTGATTGAAGTGTGAAATACTAATTCATCGACAATATGAAATAAATTACATGAAAGGAAACTTCTAATTTGTTTATTCAAATATTTCAATTTAACAAGACGTGTTTTACACCATGGAAAAATTAGAATTTTTCAGTGAAGAAGTATTATTGTGATTTTGGTGAACATAAGTAAAAGTTCATCAAGCGTTTGTGGAAATAGTCTTGAAGGGTTAACAGAATTAAAGAAATTGAGAACGTTGACAAAATTAAATATTTCAACCAAGTTGTTAAAAAAACTTGTCGAGTCCTTCCACAGAAATATCTGTTCATCGTTTAGTATACACTTAATTGAAACACTTACCATTTTGTGAGATGAATGCGGGAACATTTGAATTTCGATAGCTGAGATCGACATCAGTCTTTGTGTCAGAATCACTTTTCTGAGATGACATCACTGCTGAGGAGATCATGTATTTCATGTACGTTGGATCAGTGTCACAAGTTGTGTTCTTAAACGCGTCCCTAATGTCAGAGTATTCCGTATCTGAGACATCTGAAAAGCGAAAAAATGCCTCGATTAGTTTCAGAGAAACTGAAATATTATTACTTGTTGGGATATTGGACGCAAGCTTTTCATGTGCGTGGAATTAGTATTTTGTACCAGTGATCTCATTTGTATCATTTAAAATTTGAATGATTATATAGATCAATTTTACCTTAATAATATTTCTATAAATCTTTTTTAATTTACATGAATTTTCGGAGTAGTTAGGTTCGGGAATCAGTGTGTCTTCCTCTTCTCCTGAGCAGGTGTTGAGGGGTGATTGATACTGCGGGGAGAGCAGCTTAATTTGATCGTCATGTACGGTTACAAAGGCCGTCCTCTGATTGAAAATCTAAAATAAAAACGTAGAAAATAAGTTGAATTTCAGTTTGTTGATTATTGTTGGTGGCAGCACCTCCAAGCTAGCACATTTCTCCAGTGGGCTCCGGGGTAAGAACCGAAGCGGCATCTGTCGCCTTACAGCGTTTTCGTGCAAAAACTACATGTGAACATTATGCTTATTTCTGCTACTTTGCACACAGACCACATATATCTTTTTGGAAAAGAATTAAAGTTTCACTGCACATATATTTCTCAATATTAGATATATGTTTAAAATAAATCAGGTAAACGAACCTTAGTAATGAGCTGTTGGTGTTCAGAATAAGGTGTGCTAATCCTTCTCCAAACTTTATTGACAATTTTTCCGGGACTAACCACTATCTCTTTCATAGTAACTTTTAAATTTTTGGTTTGACTTTTGCCAACTTGCTTGACCATCTTTCCTAATGAATGTAATTTGTTGCGTATGATAATTTTCCTTCTTGCAATTGCTATAAAAATGCAGGGAGGTGTAATCAAACCCTGCATAAATCAACTCATGTTTGACAAGATCAACACCATCATCGGAACATGGCCGCATTTACTTGTCGGTTTACGATGCAATGGCTTCCGTGTCATACATTTAAGAGTAAAGAATTATGTTCATACGACGTAAATATTTGTAAGGATTCCGTAAATTAAAAAGTGGCTTCCACGACAACAATTAGGATGTCAATTCAACAGCAAATTTTTGATGCCATCATCGTCATCAGTAAGGGTGGCTTCCTTGCCGCGAGTTGAACAGCTCTTGTTGCAGTTCTGTTGACAAACCGTCATTTTAGAAAATGGCAAGAAAACAATTATCAATTCAAGCCTTTTGCTGATTTTACTTTCCTCCTTGTCAATGCGTATTTTCAGCAAAATTACTCTGAATTAATCATTACCGCATGTATGTTTATGTTCACTATCAAAATTTATCTAATAGTTACCTTGTTGGTGCTGTCAAAATTACTTTATAAATTCCTGTTCTTGTGGCAACAAACCATATGCAGTAAGACTCAAAATTGCACATAGACATGAAATATTTCCATAAGCTTTTCAAATTATGACAAAGTTCAACAGAATATATCAAAATTATAAAACGATTAATAAAGTAACAATGGGAAGCTCACGTAATTTAATTCGCCACTGTTTTTTAACAGTTTCCCGTTTGTTCATCACTATCTATTCAGCAATATGTGTGAAACATTCGTACAGCGCTCGGACGAAATCCGTTCTCTTTCCACTGTCTTTAGAAAAAAGAGTCAATGGAATGTAATCCAGGGTCCTTCACATTTTTTTAGTACATGTACAGTAACAAGCACAACTTGGTACAGTACATGTACTACTCCAGTATTTCAAACATCAAAGTACAGAGACGTTTCATCATTCCTCTATACAGTACATGTATGTAATTCTCAGTTACATTTGAACAGGAACATTTAATTAAAAAAATTATCAGGGCATACTTAAAAACATGAACAATTGATAAATCCCGGTAAGTGTACATATATTTGTCTTTTATTCTTTTATATTATTCTTCTAATTTTTACAATAAATTTAAAATAAAAGACTACGACTATTACTTAACTATTATCCTGACAAAAAAACCCACTAAAACGGCCTTGGGTTCGACTTTCAGATACAGTCTAAGTCATGTTGTCAATTCGTGTCAAAAAAAAAGTATATTGTTACAATAACATCGGATTTGAAGGGAGTTAATGTTGGAAGGTTATAATTTCTTTCAGGAATTATCAATGTACATGTACATGCAAGCTGGATTGTAAATACATCGACGGGTCCTGCAATTTCAAATTCTTACAAGTATAGTTTCGACACTTACACGTACGTGTAATATGTCGTTAAATAAAGGAGGATTGAACATTTTCAACCGCAATTATGACAGTGGCCACTGTTTAAGTAGAGACTTCAGAGAAATTGTTATTCAAGATCTTATTAGTCAAAATTGTAATCCTGCATCCGGACGTTGCCCCCGTGGGGCATTCAACCGAACTTCCGAAAAGTACCGCGTTACCAATCGATTCGTT